>BQNB010008137.1:2740-85919 GCA_026074375.1 Tanacetum coccineum
AATCCTTGACCACGTCGGACCAGTCCAGGTGGAATACCTCACTAATACTTAGGAAGGTCAGCAATCACTAAAAAACGAAACACACCAACCACTAAAAAGCTTGATAAGAGGACCAACGCGAGAGGTGCATGCGTCAAATGAACACGTCAACATGTATACAACACCTTTTCAAGAAGACCCCTCACGCTGTTAGAAGATATACTACGGATCAGGCCAGTCGTGCAACCCAAGCAGTTTCAAGAGCAAAGAAATCACAGCAATACGGACGAGCTCAGGGTTTACAACCAAGCAAATGATTTTTTACATTTTTATCGACCAACAAGTTAAGTTTTAGGGTTCAACATGCAGACAACACCTTTAATATAGTGCAAATATTGTGAGCTACAGTTGCACCTATACTTGTCGTATTATCTTTCATGACAAAGAGATTTTTCGAGTATACCATTTTTTCTTTGTCTTAGAGATATGTATATACATCCGAAAAAAGCACATGGTTATGCCTAGGAAGGAATTGTACTAGTTTGTATTTTCTTGAAACAAGGTCCAAATCTAACTTAACACGTGCCATACAACCTGTTACCCGATTTTGTGTTTCGAATAGGTTTGTCGTTGCCTTTGTTTTTGAAAGTATCTATGTTGACGTTCTTGAGTTTTCCTTTATAGTTACACATCATATACTCGTGTTGTACAAAACCACTTCTAATTTTTCTTTGTGCTGAAAGATTCATTTCAAATATACTTGTATGATTGAAATCCTTATACATCCTAATTGCATCATCTAGTGTGTCAAAGTAATTCCCATCTACTGGTATTAATTTTGGTTCCATATTAGGTTGCCAATAAACTGAACCACCAAGTGTCTCACTGTGAATTACTAAACTCGCTTTAGGTGTTGTCATAGCATCTAAAATTATACAAGTTTAAAGTTTGTTTTAATCAGATTTGTTAAAAATGACATGTTCTTTTTGAATATCGCTGGTAAAATCACATGTTATTTGAATTAAATCACTAATGATTTGAAGTAAACTTCCCAAAATTAAATTTGATTTTCTGCAAATCACAAGTGAGTTCACTATAACTTCAAAACTAAAATAAATAACATCGTACTCTTCATACTAATCATTATGAGTATATCTTATTCAAATAATGAACTTGTTATCATCATCAACACTCACAACCATAGCTACCTTATTCAAAACTCTATTCAACAACCTTACCTACACTACTTAAGCTTCCTAATTCAACACTCTAAATTTGTTTAGCATTAGCAACGCTACCTACACAACCTTCAACACTCTTAAATTGTTTAAGTTCTCCATTATTATCCATAGCCCGGATGATTTGATCATTCTCGATCGGATTTGAATGAATTTGATGACTTTCAAATGGATTTGATGACTAAATCTATTATAATTGAATTTAATGATATCGACCTAATTGGATGTTGAAAGATGAATTTAACAAACGATTTTGCTGATTTTTGGTTCAAATTTGAATGATTTTGGTGATTTTTGAACGGATTTGATGACTAATGTAAACAACCGGCAATTTTTAGAATTTTAAATTACTACTTTACCCTTTGACTTTTTGGGTAGGACTTGACTTTTTGACCTTTACGGTATCATAAATAATGTTACGCGTTGCGATCAATTTTTGAAACCTTATTTAAATAATAAAATCATTTTTATTAATACTAATCTCTAATTTAAACGTTTATTTTTCCTACTTGTTGAACACGAATACGAGGAAGACAACCTCGCAAATCTTGAAAAGCGCACAACGCCCGTACGACACGAAAAATAATTTAATTATATTAAATTATCACTTTTTATTAAATAAAAGTATTTAATAAATTATGTATCATGTTTGTAACATTTCTCATTTTCAGGGTCATTTCCGTACTTTAATTTATTCCATTATATATTTTTAGAATTTTGCACGTTTACTTTTAATTATTATCGTATAGTTAAATCGCGCAAAACTAAAAATCAACATTCAACGTAAACGGATACCAAACAAATTAAAGTTTACATCAAGCAAGTGTTATAGGGTTATTAAGAGTATAATTTATAACTTTTTATAATTTATTTTTATTGGTTACGTAAAACGCTACGTTTCGCAAAAAATTACATGTGGGAATACCCGGGAAGCACTTATACTAATATACTCAAACAAATACCCACATTTATACCTAATACATAAAATTTAATCATTTTTACACTTATGATCTACATATGGCCCGATCCAACATGTATGTGCAAGAAATAAAACCTTAAAACCCTCTAACTCTTCATTTACAACCCATACCTTACACAAAGTGTACCCTAAATCCCACTCTTCCATAAATTGGCAAATCAATTGTACCTCACGTCTTATACCATGTACCCTAAACCATCCTTAAAACCACTTCATCCCATGGTATTAGTTTAAGGTAGTATTAAGACTTTCCAAGTTTTATAAATAACAAGTCACATGTAACTAGCTCATACACTCTCTCATTTACAAGAAAAACACACATACTCTCTCTCAAATAAGCTCAAACCCACGGCTAACAAATTATAAGTTAGGTTTCCAATTTATTTTTGATTCCAAGGTATTCCAAGCATACAAGCATTCATTCTAGGATCATCTAAGGTTACTCAAGGTTATTACAAGCTTGGATTTGGGTTTAACAAGGATTAATCATGAAAACATATTTAGGGTTTTCTTAATTAGGGTTTTGATTTTGGAAGCTTGGTTAGGGTTTCTATCTTGTGTTCATCATTCTACTCATCTTCTATAAGGTCTATTTAAAGTATTCAATATTCATTCATTCATTATCTTATGTGTACATACTTGTTATATATGTTAAACACCACCTAGATTCATTTTTGTTACACATAAAGTATTTTAAAGCATATATGATTTGAATTTATTGTTGTATGGGGTGAAATAATACTTGAAATAAAGGTACATGCTTGGTATAAGTGTTAAATAAGTTATAAGAATGAATTACAAATTAAATGGTGTTGAAGGTTTAAATTAAAGTTGATTGGTAAGATCACAAAGGACATGGTTTCCATTTGGTAATCAAGTGTACATGGTCTTTTTAAAGGGACTTAATTATGTAAGTATATGGCTTAATACTTGGTTTAAATAATGGTGCAAAGTATTCTAAGTTAAAGTAATTATAAAACTTGAATTTATTAATCTAAAATCCCTAATGAATTTTCTAAATACCTACTGTTGGAAATTCGACACTTAACTTATATATTTTATATTTTATTAAAATATTACTCATTACAAGGATTGTGAGCATGTAAAGAACTCAAAAAACAGATTTATAACGAAGAAGATATGACATTTACAAGTTTACGTTAATTAAACGTATAAAAGTGATTTTATAAAAGTTATTTTATATAAATACTTTCTGTTTCAGATCTGGTATATAAGAATAAATATTTTATAAACATATTACACTTCATGACGAATCCAAGGGCGTAAGAAACTCGAGAAACGGAATTAAAATGAACAAGTTATGCTTTATACAAGTTATGTATAATTAATTACATAAAAATAGTTTTTATATACTGTTATGAACAGTAAAAGTTACTGTTCATCAGGGGATTAATTTTTATAAATATGATATTTTGAAAGATTTTCTTAATACGAAGCCGTGAACATAAGAAGCGTATAAAACGGAGTTAAAACGATAAAGTTATGAGGTTTTAAAATCGCGCGCACTATTTTTACTTTTATACATTATTTTATAAAACAATTAAATTAATAATGTAATATCATTATGTAATCAATAAAAATATTAGATCATATATTTTTACAAATGATACATTAGTAAATGAGAAATAATACTTTCTTTACGGGTACAAGTACATATACTTTTTATTTAACAAAGTACGAGTTAATTGTTAATTTAACATTTAAAGATTTAATAAAAACTATTATGTGGTGGTGTAACTATATAACATGTGATGTTTTATTCATATAAAGTACATTATGCTCATAGGACTAATAATTTAATTAGGTTGCATTCCGGGATTGCCTGCCGATTCTCTATTAGATTTGTAATCAATCATTCACTTACGGTGAGTTTATAGCCCCTCTTTCACTTGTTTTACATTTACTTTTACAAATCTTCGATGGAAGAAATAATGCTCAATACAACTTGTTACATATTCGTTTACAATATCTTTTAATACTATTCTACACACTTGGTTTACATTACTTGATTTTGCCAATTCATTACAGAAACACAATTACTGGTTGATTACAAACTTGGTTTTCTTACTTTGTCTCATACTCATTTGCCATACATCATTTTCGAAATAATTGTTTACATAATCATTACAAACTCAATTACTTGATTTTTTTCAACTCTTTGTACTTATGGATTTAAGTACTCAAAGATATTACTGTTTCGAATAGGTTTGTCGTTGCCTTTGTTTTTGAAAGTATCTATGTTGACGTTCTTGAGTTTTCCTTTATAGTTACACATCATATACTCGTGTTGTACAAAACCACTTCTAATTTTTCTTTGTGCTGAAAGATTCATTTCAAATATACTTGTATGATTGAAATCCTTATACATCCTAATTGCATCATCTAGTGTGTCAAAGTAATTCCCATCTACTGGTATTAATTTTGGTTCCATATTAGGTTGCCAATAAACTGAACCACCAAGTGTCTCACTGTGAATTACTAAACTCGCTTTAGGTGTTGTCATAGCATCTAAAAATATACAAGTTTGAAGTTTGTTTTAATCAGATTTGTTAAAAATGACATGTTATTTTTGAATATCGCTGGTAAAATCACATGTTATTTGAATTAAATCACTAATGATTTAAAGTAAACATATCTAAATTACTTGTGATTTTTTGCAAATCACAAGTGATTTCTTGCAAATCACAAGTGATTTCACTATATACTTCAAAACTAAACTAATAACATCGCTACCTTCGTCAACTATCATAGTGAGTATATCTTATTCAACTAACTGAACTTGTTCATCATCATCAACACTCACAACATTGCTACCTTATTCAAAACTCTATTCAACAACCTTACCTACACTACTTAAGCTTCTTAATTCAACACTCTAAATTTGTTTGGCATTAGCAACGCTACCTACACAACCTTCAACACTCTTAAATTGTTTAATTTCTCCATTATTATCCATAGCCCGGATGATTTGATAATTCTTGATCAGATTTGAATGAATTTGATGACTTTCGAATGGATTTGATGACTAAATCTACTGTAATTGAATTGAATGATATCGACCTAATTGGATGTTGAAAGATGAATTTAACGAATGCTTTTGCTGATTTTTGGTTCAGATTTGAATGATTTTGGTGATTTTCGAACGAATTTGATGACTAAATCTACTGTAATCAATTTATATCCGACCCAATTTAACGAATGAATGATGAATTTAATGGACGATTTTAATGGTTTTTTGATCATCATGGTGCATTTTTGTTTGAGTGGAGAGATGATTTTTGTATAAATTGGATCGTGGTAACTAAGAAGGAGAATGAACGGGGAAAATTTGAGGGAAAAAAGTTTTTATATTGGACCAAAATGCCCCTCTAGTATAAATATCATATTTAATGTTGACCCTTAGATGAAAGTGGATTGTATGGCTTAAATCTTTTCATTTGATCTTTTAAAAAAATGTGTACTTCATGGATCCCACCCCTACTTTTACATTTTTAATACTCGTGGCTTGATTAAACCACTTGATTTCATCATTAATTTCTATTATTTAACATTTTACTATATCAGTTATTTAGTTTTTTTTATTCTAGTAGAATCAAATCGGGCCTAAGTGTATTGAATATTTTCTACAATAGTGTAAAGTATTATTGAAATCTATTTAAGGCGTGAATTGTTGTTGTAGGATTATGTGTGATATTTTAGAGTTTTTTATTGGCTTGAGAGCCTATAAAAGTGTTTTTAGTCTTGCCCAATCAAACCAATCGAAAAACCTTTGCACCAAAAATGAAAATGCTGAAGCATGTGTATCATGGAAATGCGAAAACAATAAGAACAATACTCAATCTTCAAGAAAATACTTATTAATTTATTATGGAAGGGCACTGGTGAACCCACATGTATTAAACACAAGCTTTTTCTAATAGATTTAAAATTGCGTTTAATGCACATCAATTAAGCTTATAAATTACCATAACTAAATCTGATTTTTAGTTAAATTAGCTCAAAGTTCCTTTATATAGTGACATATACCTTGCCCTGAGGGCTCCCGTTAAATAAACTCATTTCTTATTTATCCTCTAAATGTGAAAACGGTTCTTATCGTTTAAAAGCATATTTATTACATGGGTTTGTCTAACAAGCATCTGTTAAACTCCATTTATTACATACATGTCACCCCCCAAGTGTAGCAACATAACACTAGCTGTAAAGGTCTCACCCTGCAATGTTTACTTAAAAGCACTATACATGGTGTCACTTATCAAAGTCTTTCCACCAGTTACTATCACTTGTATGGGACAAGTACTTTGAATGTTGCACCCCATTTTCTTAGCCACAGTCTCATTAACAAAATTTGAGTGCTTCATGTATTAATGAGGATATGGATTTTAAACTTTTTCATAAACCCCACTACCCCATTGTTTGATAATTTTGTACACCATTTAAAGCATGCAAGGATATCTATGGTAATTCTTCCAAGACTTGCTCATATTTCTCCCCATTTTACTTGCACTAATTAAGTTTTTTGCTTTACTATCTAACTCCTCATGGTCTGCAATGACTTCAAGCAAATATACTTGACCAGTACACTTATGGCTAGGTGTGTATTTCTAATCACAATAAAAGCATTGGTTCTTTGCTCTTTTTTCATCCAATTCTTTTTTAGTGAGTCTCCTCCTAAGTGGTGCATTTTGAGAAGTGGAAGGCTTGTTTCTCCAATTGGCATTTGGTGCACGCAAAGCCAATGGTTTAGGACTGTTAATAGTGGTACCACTAGAGTACGTATTAAATCTTGGAACAAGCAATAAGGGAGTTTTGTTCTTTTTCTTAATGGTATAATTAGCAGTAAATTGCAATTTTGACAAGGAATAGGCATTGGCCGGTGTTTGGGGCTTAAACATTCTTACCGCCAATTCTACATCAGTGGGTAATCCTGCCATATAGAAATGGTATTCGTGGTAAGCACTAGTCAAATTTATATATATATAGTATTAATCCCGTGACAATTCTTTCCAAATTACTTCTCAAACAAGAGAAATAAAAGGATAAAATCTCACTTAAGAAAACACAATACGTATATTTTTAACCGGGAAGTATTTCTTCTCGGGTCGTATCCCAACGAAGTCGTGAATTGAGATTCGGGAATAATTCGGATTCGAGTCAAGAATGAATAAAGGATTTTTGAATTTTGAATTACACTACGAATATAATAGCACAATTAAACTATAGAAACGATTAAAGAAACTAAAAACAATTAACTAGCACGAAATTTTAATACACGAAAATTAAAAACGTGAGCTAAAACTGAAATTTAAAATCTAAGGCACTTCTTTTAACAAATTTAATACCTAAAAATCACAAATTTAAAAAGAAAATTTTAGGAAAAAGAATTAGAATTTTTTAACTATTTTTGAATTTAATATGATTTTTTAAAGAAAAATGAATTAACTAAAAATAAACTTTTTCTAAAAATTAACACTAAAATTCTATTTTTATTTTTCAAAAATACTAGAATGAAAAAGAAAATTATTACAAAAAGAATTAGATTTTTCCAACTATTTTTCTATTTTCTATGAATTTCTTAAGAAAAAGAAATTACTAAAAACCTATTTTAATTTCTAGAAAATACAAATTCAATTGGAAAAATAAAGAAAAATGGTTTTTAACTACTAAAAATGTGCAGAAAACTAGTGGTATAAAAATGCCCAATTTTTACAAATCAATTGAACCCTAATTTTTCTAATTAAAGTATAAACCCTAATTTTATTAAAACTAATTTTGAAAATATTAAAACTATTTTATTATTCTAAAAAGACAGGGTAGAAAATGCAACAATTGAAAGTAAAGGGTAGGCGGGGTAATTAAAAGGAATTTACACTATAGTGAAAGCAAGACTCCCTTAACTATCGAAATAGTACAAAACAGACCCTACGATTTAGCTTATTTTTGGCTTATCTAAAAAGTGAAAATTAGCAAAATCTTAAAACTACAAAGTTAAACCTGAACTTTAATACTACAACTTTAATAAAAGCTCTTTTAACTTTTATCTACTAAATAAGCTAGAAATTTAACTTCTAATCCTGCATTACAGAAACTAAGAGGTTTCTTTGAAAATCCAACTTTTCTAAACTTTGGCTTATTCCTAGCTTATTACTTAATAAAAGTAAAAACCAAAAGATGCTATAAAAAGCTTATAATGTGTTCTAGAGATTTCTAACAAGAAATAAGCTACAAGTAAACAAGTTAAACAAGAAATTAGCTCTTAAAAAGCTAAGGTTTAAGCTTATTACTGAAATTAAGCTAATCTTAATAAGCTAACTAGCTCAATTCTAAATCTTAGAAACTTAAATTTTGAAAATAAGCTATACTATGAGTTTAGAAGAAATCTAGATAAAAAGAATTTAGGAATAACAACTAGAAAATAGAAATCTAAAAGAAATAAGCTAGTAATCTAAGCTGCTAGTTATACTACTTTTGCAGGAACATAAAAGCTTATCTAAAGCTTAAAAATGAAACTTAAAAGATGAATTATGTAAAACTAATGGAATACTACTAGGATACTTAATACTAAGTGCTAACTCCTAATTACTAGTGCTAAAAAGACAGCTTAAAAATGATAAGCATCAAACAGTACTTACTGAGTAAGTACTGTTTATGCTGATGTATTTGACAAATACCTAAGTGCAGGCTAAGTTTCTACTTTAGGAACTCATGAACTTCTATCTAGTGTCTTTCTAAACCTATATTAACCATACTTGAACAATAGAATGCTGTGAGACACTAATCTACAAAATTACTTGAACCTCTAAACTGTCCTGGTGCTAGAAAAAGTTTTTAGAGCTTAAAACTTTGAAATTCTACAATCTAACTCCCAAATCCTTTTTAAAACTTGATAAACCTGAAAAACTCAACTATGTAAAATACTTTGACAAGGTCTTGTTGACTTTTAGAGTCAAAAACTCCTTAACCCAAACACTACTTAACACAAACTGTCCAAACTATATTTCACTTAAAATCTATTTTAAAACTAAAATTTCTAAAACCTTATATCTACTCAGACTTTAACTCATCTAGTTAAGCTATTTAAGCACTAAAATCTAAAGCTTATGTTTCAAAATACACTACTTACTCAGCTAGCTTTTCCTACTAATTGACAGAATTAAAAGTCATGAAATGGAACCTTAATGGATTCTAGATATAACAGCTTAAAAACATTTGAATATCTAAACTAACTAAACAAAATTAAACAGGTTTAAGCACAAGAGGTAAACACAATAAGCTAATGAATTAAGCTATAAATGCTAAAATGAAATATAGAGTGTGAAACCTGAACTTTGTAATCTCAGACACTAGCCACTCTTTCTGAGTGAGTTGCTCTAAATTCAATGTCCTAATGGCACCTTGCCTCTAGACCATTAAGCTATAAGCTCAATAAGCTGAAAATTGCTTATTACTCCATAAGCTTCCAAAATTGAACTCAATTGAACATTTTTGAACTAAAGTAGACAAAATTAGTATTTAGAAAGCTTCTAACAATATTTGAACAATTTTTGAACTAAAAGAAACAAAATAAGCTAAATTGAGCTTATTACAAGCTTATTAACTAAAAACAGCTTATAACATGAACACTTGAAAACAAACTCAACTCAACTTGCTTTATTGCTTTTAAAAGAAGAGTACAAGAGAAGAAACAAGTAGTACAACTGAATTGAAAGATTAAAAAGCTTAATTCGACAAAATGAACAGTAAACGAAAACTAAAAAGAGAAAATTACAAAATAAACTGAACTAAACTCTCCCTCTCTCCTCTCACTCTATTACAAGCTTCTATTTATAGATGAGGGTGAAGATAAGATAAGAACTTGCATCCTTTATAGCCGTTGATCACTTTTATTTGAATTTTAAGCCGTTGGATGTCTTTGGTGATGTGTTCGCACCAATTGGAGGCTGCCACGTGTACAAAATGATGTGGAAGTTGGTAAATACGAGGTGGGGTGAAGTTGGGAAAGACGGGAAAGAAGAAAAAGGGATTTGGGTTTGTTCGAGTTTTGGCGGGAAAATTGGTTATAAGGTGGTTAGGGAAAAGTTATACCCCGCGTCTTGTTTGAAAGTTTGGCATAATTGCAATACAAGCCCCTCTGTTTCTTTCTCAAAAATGTAGTATAAAATGAGTTTGAAAGTTGTCAATTCTGGCCCTTGTGGTTTTATAAACAAGAAATGGTTTTGATTTTGGTAATTTCTTTCACTTAAAAGGGTATAATGGTCATTTCTCTTCAACTTTGACTTGACTTTCTTGACTTTGACCTCTTTTGACTTATTTTGACTTTTTCCTTGTGTCGGGCTGATCCGGCTTTGATATCTTTCCTCACGTCTTCACTTGATCACTTGTCTTTTCCGTTTCTTGTCGGTTTTGGCTTGTTTTTGCTCTTTTTGACTTTAATATCCTTTCCTGCACATTATGACACAAAAGCACACATATTTCCATCTTTTGGCATATTTTTTTTTGCTTTTATTGGCAAAATCCTGGGTATTTTATGTATACAATTTAACACTTATCAAAATTCCCCAAACTAAAGGATTGCCGTGTCCTCACGCAATTTTTATTAAGTGTACACTTTGTAAACTAACAAGTTTCCAAAATGCCCTTGTTTTCACCTTTTATGAATCCCCTTTTTAAACATCTTAAGCTTTTTCTCAACATTTTATCTCATGGAAACACATTAATGGCAATCATTGCAATTTTGCAACTTTTAGGCTCATTGAAATAGGCTACTCCCGATTAATAGAGCACAAAAGAGGAAAATTCGTCTTCCCTGACTTTTCACTAGACTAAACAAAGCTATTAAACAAGATCATTGTCAATATAAGTCCAAATGGTTAAGCTCTTATACTTACAACTTGTGAACTTTTCACTCCCAAGAATAAATTAATGATTAAGATGTGTGCACTCTTTTCAACTTAACCATAGATCAATTTATCTTTATAGTTGAAATCCATCTAAGCTTTACACTTAAGCCTTGTGAGCTTAAATGTTAATAACATAGATAAACCTTAACTCAAAGCTAAAAGAAATTAGGAAACAAAACTTATAACTTGATTTTTAGAAAATGAAATTTTAACCATTCTTTTATTTTCAATATACTATAAATTATTATTTTTCAATAGGAATGTTGTTCTTAGTTCGAACCCCTACTTAGGCCTTTCTCCCAAATAGGATATCGCATCAACAACTGGTGTTCTTAGTTCGAACCCCCACTCCGCTACTAACGTTTGTGGGTTATCGCGACAACACCTTTTTCCTACAAAGCCTAGAATCCAAAGTCCCTTAGTTGCAATCATCACCTAGGCCGCGCTCCCTAGTGATGAATGCCTACGAACCTTGATTCCACGTACATAGTCTTAATCCTTAGTTGCGACCCCATCCGAGTCTCACTCTCAACATGGATACGCCAACGATTAAAACTATATATAGCTTTTATTATTCTATTTTTGCGAATGCTTCATTGGCATTCTTTTTATAATTATATTTTTGGTGAATGGAAAAATTTCACTTTAGAAAATCAACTTATAAATTTGAAACCAAAAATCTTACTTACATAATAAATGAATTACTTTCCAAAATGTAAGACTTTTTCTAAAGACATTGGTTGACTTAGTTAAATTAAAAAGAGCACGTATGATTAGGTGTGTTAAGAGCTTGTGGGAGTAAAAAGACACAAATCATTCATATAAGCTTTAGGTTTTCCAAATAAACCTTGCTTAAGCAAATACACTTATATTTAACTACATCATCTCTTGTTCTTCACATTTTTAAAATCCAATGCAATAGGATTTGTGAAAGCTTAGCCCCACAAAAGGTAGGTTAAAGAACTAGCTAGGGCATTTTCACCCGGTCAAGTCAAAATTAACTCCTATTTCTCACCAACGGATTACCAAAAAGTGGTGTTTTTCCCCAAACTAAGCTTCTATTGAGCTTCTCTTGTAAGCAAAAATTTAAAAATTTTCACTTTTTTCACAAAAAAGTAATTCAAAAAGATTCAAACAAGGTTGCGTGAAGTGCAAGTCAATATCGAAGATATCCTTCCCCAAACTAAAACGAAACTAAAATGAAACTTTGTCCTCAAAGTTTTAAAAATAAGGGTCAAAAAGGAATCAAAAATTCTAAGGTCTTGCCAAAAGAATAGATGTTAATTCGATAAAGAACAAGGATAAAGAGATTCCCAATTTATGAAGAGAAGATTGAGACCACGATGAAATTGTAGGAATTGCTTGTCTTTACTCCCACAAATATGAACCATGAAGGCTACCAAAAACCGTAAAACCTAGAACAAAAACACAAATCAACCAACAAGAGACGAAAAGAACAAGCTTCCTCTCTTCTATTACATTGTTAGACCAAAAAGTGTTTTAGTTACATCTCTAAAACGGCTTAGTTTTTGTTAACCGAGTACAAGCTATACTCGCGCGCACCCCGAATTGATTTGTCCTTGGGGAAACAAAGAAAAAATAGAAAAAAATAAATAAAAAGATAAGCATGGGGTGCCTCCCACGAAGCGCTTGTTTATTAACGAGTCTCCCTACGCTTGGACTCTTCCCCAAACTAGTCGTTATGGTGATAATAGCAATGGTGGAAGAAAAATCAGAGGTGGAAACCTCCCCAAACTAGGGATGAAAGATATACCGTAGCATTTTTGATTCCGGGTTCAAAAAACTTTTTAGAAAAGATTTTCAAGAGAGAAAATGTGAACCCAGAAAATGCTTTGGTAACATGAAAGTCCATTAAGGGTGGGTGGAGTGGGTCAAAAACATCAAGAGTCAAAAGAGCTTTAGATGGAGCTAACTCTTTTGAACTCTTATCCTTAAAAGCATCATTATCAAAAATACCCGGTTTAAAAACTTTATCTTCACTCCCCGTGGAGTAAGATACGGGTAAAACCTCGGGATAGGTGACAAATGGTAAAAATGTTCGTATTGTGAAAACGTTTAAATCATTGTTTTCTCCCTTATTAAGCAAAACATCATTTTCACCTCCTCCCGGGTCAAAAGTTTCATCATCATTAGAAAGATTTAAGAATTCATCGACCATGGAAAGAAATTCCCTTTCAACTTGTGAAATATTTTCTCCATAAGTATGTGAGTCATTAAACATGACCTCTACGGGCTCAACCTTGATGGGTAAAATATCGACCTCGGGAAGGGGAAAGAGACCATCGTCAAGTGGTTCCTCAAAAGGAGGAACGTCCCCTTCCGAGTCATCATCGGTATCAATTCCCGGAGGAATCATATCACAAGATATATCAATCTCCTCCTTATTATCTTGAAAATCATTTTCAACATTAGAAACATCCGGAGGAAGAGTGTTTTCATTAAGCAAATCATCGAAAAACTTTAAATCTTCCTCCGTTTCACAAGTATCATTAATTTTCTCTTGATTTGAAATAACCTCATTTTGAAAAGCATCTTTCTCCAAAGAAATGATTTCCTCATCGAGTTCAAAAAGTGGATTTGAAAAACATTTAAATGTATCAAATTTATTTTCCACTTTCGAACTTGACTCGTCATAACTTGAGAATTCTTCGTTTTGTTCAAAAAGCACATTTTCAAAACTCTTGAATTTAGATTCCATTGAATTTCCCTTTATAGAAATCTCACATTCCTTTGCATCGTTGGACTCTCTTGGGATAGGATTAAGAATCTCAACACTAGACTTTTTATTTCGTCTGACTAAATCCGTTGAAGGAGTAGAGTTTGATTTGCTCATCCACCATTAAAAGAGAATCCTTAATGGGCACTTCGGCAATGGTTTCGGAATTTGAATTCTTTTCATTTTTAAACTCATTTTGAAAATCTTCAATTACACCATTAGAAAGATCGTTAGACTCTCTTGGGATTGAGAAGGAATCTCGAACACTAGATTCGAATGAATCTTTTGATGTGTCAAAATGCACTTCTCCCATTTTTAAAGAGTTAACGGTTTCTAAAATCGGGACATCGGGTGTAATCGGAATTGGTTGACAAACATTCATTCTTGAAACAAAAGATTCACTTAAAGATTTGTCAATTATTTTCTCGGGTAAACAAAAAACCCCCGGTTTCTTTTGAAATCCTCATTAATGGAATGATATCCTCCCCATTACCATTAACCATCATAAAGAAAAATCTAGTGGTCACTTCTCTTCCCTTAAGGGAATGTTGGGTGTAATAGGAGTATCAATTTCCTTAATTTCAATTGTCCCCAAATATCCAATGGAAATGTTATCATAAATGGAAGTAGGACTTAAAAAATCTTTCACCAATTCATCAAAACGTTTTTGATAGCCCTCATCGTAATACTCATCGGGAATAACGTCTAGCTCTCTTGGGGTTGGGATAGGATACTTAACACTAGATTCCCGTGAATCTTTTTGTGTGTTAAGATGCTCATCCCCCATTTTTAGAGAACTAACGGATTCCTCGGGAATTCTTTGCATTTCTCCTAAAGACATTGTCTTACAAAACACTTTAAATCCTTTTAATGATGGATCAATGCGAGATCGCCTCGAGCGAGTAGAAGCTTTAGGAAGAGAATTTTCGATTTTTAAACACTCTTTCTTTTTAACTTCAGCTTCTAACTCTCGGCCTCTTTTTCTTTAGCGATTCGCTCTCATATCCTCTCTCTTCCTTTTGCTTTTTAAGCACATTATCACAAAATTCTTTAAATGTATCAAGAAATTCTTGATTCTTTATTCTTTGTGCTTTCAACTTTTCTTCAAATTCATTGTCTCGTATATCGAAACATTCGTGATCCATGTGATACCCTCCACATGTCTCACAAATGGGATAACCGTTTTCGCACCATAATTGAGTACAACAAAAGTCTTTGTGAGCACCACACAATACGAATCAACAAACAACAACTCGAAGTATCTTGTAAATCATGTGGTGTAATTACCCTTCCACCATCATGACAAGAATAATCCGAAAAGTGTGGAGGTGTGGTATAAAGATTAGGAGAATAATTGTTAGCACTTGAATAAGTACTACAATTGAAGCAATCTCCATTAACAAGGTTTGAACCACACCTCGCACAAGTCGAACACGGGCAATGCGGGAATTCGTTTGTCCTTCCGCATTGAAAACAAGGATAAAACCCGTATGTCGACATAAGAAAGAATCAAAATTTAGAGGGATTGAGAAGAAGAATTATATGGATAAGAAGATAACGAAGAATATTTTTGGATTTTATATATTTTTCAATTTTTATAATTTTTTTTTTTATTTATTTATTAAGGGCCTAAAATTCTAAGAATGAAAAAAAATATCGAGAAAGAACTCAACCAAAAGATCTACTCACGTCACGGTAGCTCTCTAACCAACTAACTCACAAAGAAGAGCGGAGAAAAGGGAAAGAGCGAGGCTCTTTTAAAATAACCCTTGTCCCTTGAGGCGATCCGAAGACCCGGCCTGCCTACTCTCTCTAATGAATAAGCCAACTAGAGGTGAGCCGTACTTAGTGAGTGTCAAAAATGGGAGTGTTTTGATCTTTTGTTGCGATGATATTATGATAATACTCATTTTAGAGTATTATATTATTGTTGATTCTTTTTTTTTTCAAAGGAAATGTTTTTATATTTTGGATTTATTATTTTTTATTATTTTTATTTATAATAGAAAGAAAATTTTATACTTTTTATATTTTTGAAATTTTTTTGCGTTTTTGATTTATATAGCAAGAATATAACTTTCCCGGTGGAAAGGATCTTCTCGACTCTACTTCAACGAATATTCTTCAACAATCGTTCACGACTTCCCCGGCAACGGCGCCAAAATTTGGTTGTAGTAAAACAAATTCAATATACGTATTATATTATTAATCCCGTAAGAATTCTTTCCAAAATACTTCTCAACCAAGAGAAATATAAGGTAGAAACCTCACTAAAGAAAACACAATTTGTATATTTTTTATCCGGGAAGTACTGTTCCTCGGGTCGTGTCCCAACGAAATCGTGAATTGAGAATTTAGGAATAATTCGGATTCGAGTTTAGAATAGTAAAGGATTTTTTAATGATTGATTACACTACGAAATTTAATAGCACAAACTAAAAACAATGGATTAGCACGAAATTTAAATGCACTAAACGTAATAAACGCGAGCTAAAACTGAAATTTAAAATCTAAAACACGACTTTTAACAAATTTTATACCTAAAAATCACAAATTTAAAATGAAAATTTTAGGAAAAAGAATTAGAATTTTTTATGTATTTTTGAATTTTTTATGAATTTCTAAAGATTAATGATTTAATAAAAAAAACTTTTCTAAAATTTATCACTAAAATTTTTTCTTTTATTTTTCAAAAATACTAGATTTAAAATGAAAATTATTGCAAAAAGAATTAAAAATTTTCAACTATTTTTCTATTTTTTATGAATTATCTAAGAAAAAGGAATTACTAAAATCTATTTTAATTTCTAGAAAATACAAATTTAATTGGAAAAATATAGAAAAATGGTTTTTAAACTCTAAAAAGGTGCAGAAAAATTATGGAACAAAAAGCCCCAATTTTTAAAACCCAATTGAACCCTAATTTGATCAATTAAAACAAAACCCTAATTTTTATAAAACTAATTTCTAAAATATTAAAACTATTTATAAACCTAGAAAGAACAGGGTAGGAATTGAAATAAAGGAAAGATAAGGGTAGGCGGGCGAACTATAGAAAATTTACACTACAGTTAAATCGAATGCCCCTAAACTTTAAGAAAAGTACGAAACAGACCCTGCGATTTCAGCTTATTTTGCTTATTGAAAAAGTGGTTTTCAGCAAAAACTCAAAACATGAAAGTTAAAGATGAGCTTAATCCCTACAACTTTAATAAAGGCACTTCTAACTTTGGACAAAAGAATAAGCTACAAAATAAGCAAATAGAAGTCTGTTACAGAGAGTGCTAGTTTAAAGAGCTTTTTGGAATTTGGCTTATTTTGAGCTTGTTACTTGATGAAAACTGAAAACAAAGGAAACTTAATGTAGCTTAAGATGTACTCTAGAGATACCTATAGAAAAATAAGCTAAGTCTTAACAAAAATTAAAAGAAAATTTAAATGAAAAAGTGATGCTTCTTGCTGATGCACTTGGTACTGATGTGATTGGCTATTTTTAAAATGCATGCTAACCTTTTATTTGTAAATTTCATGATCAAGTTTACTAAGTGCCTTTCTACATGAACTAACTAAGTAAGAATTCTAAATGCTCAACAATTCATAAAATCTAAAGTCACTAAAACTGTTAAATTGCCCTGGTGCAAAGTAAAGATTTTAACACCCTAAACTTTGAATCTTCTACTAACTAAGCTTAAAACCTAATCTAAACTTGTTTCCTATGGACAACTCAAATGTACAGAAGAAATGAACAATATTTTGTTGACTTTTGGAGTCAAACCAGACTAATCCAAACACACCTTTATACTAACTGTCCAAACTAAAATAGCATTCAATTTCTATCTAAAAGCTTAAGCTTCTAAACCTTTTATCTACATCTACTTATACTAAACTAATAGAGCTATTTGAACTGAAAAAACTGTAGCTTATTTAGAAAAATAAGCTACTTACTCTACTAACTTAATTAATCTACTACTTTATGACAAAAGAGAAATTAAGGAAAGAAACAT
The DNA here is from genome assembly GCA_026074375.1 of Tanacetum coccineum. Classification (NCBI taxonomy): domain Eukaryota; kingdom Viridiplantae; phylum Streptophyta; class Magnoliopsida; order Asterales; family Asteraceae; genus Tanacetum; species Tanacetum coccineum. The sequence continues at coordinate 20,599 of BQNB010008137.1, forward strand.
AAATAGTTTTTTTGACTCAAACAACTTATAACTATGCTTACCACAGAGCCCCGACTGTAACCGAGGTTCAAGACTTTATAACACAAACTCACATTTAAATCCTAACTAAGCTAATTAAACAGTGTATAGACATTAAAAGTCATAAGAAAAAGCAAGCTTAATAAGCTAGAAGTGCTTAATTGAATATTGAGAAAGTGAAACCTGCAATATTGGAGTCTCAGAACTAGAGCCACTCTAGTAGAGTGAGTGGCTCAAATCATAAACCTAATTGGCTTCCAAAGCCTCTAAACCAAACTCAATAAGCTGTGATTAGCTTATTACTTCTTTAAGCTGCCAAAACTTGATCAAATGAATTCAAGTGATCATGTTTGAATGTAAAATGATTGTGAATGAGTAAATGGATTATTACAACAGAATTCTAAATGAATTTGAGCTTATGAACATGAATAAGCTCAAACGAGCTTATTAAGAGCTTATTTAGTAAAATTTGCTTAAAATTGAAATCAAAGCTTAAGTAAACTTGAAAACTGAATTATATTGCTCAAATTCGTAAGGTACAAGCTGAATTAACAAAGGTACAAGTGCTGAATTTGAAAAATGCTTAAAAAAATGCTTAAAAGGTAAAAAAAATTAAAAACTGAAAAACAAAAACTAAGACTAACTGAAAAAGTGATCCCTAATCTGCTATTTATAGAGGAGAGGTGAAAAGGAGGAAGAGTTTCCAGAATGATCCATTGAATCCTAGCCCTTGATCATTGTCGAACAAATTTAGGCCGTTTGATCATTGTTATGATGTGTTTGATCCAATCATTGGATGCCACGTGTTTGATTGTGATTGGGGAAAGTGTATGAACGAATTTGATTGTTTAAAAAGGAGCGGGGGTGGGGAAATTCGTAGTTGGGTTTGTGTATAAAATGGGCGGGAAAAACTGTTGAAGGTTGTTAGGCTGTTGCGATAAAAGCGGGGGTTTATTTGAAAGTTTGAAAGGTTGGCACATTTGGCCCTTGTGAATGCCCCGCCCATTTCTAGTGTAAAACAAGTTTCGAAAATAGCAACATGGGTCCTTGTCTTTGATATCTTCCTTTTTCTCTTTTTAAAACACTTTCTTCACTTTACAACTTTAGTCCTTGAAACTCTAAAACTTCAAAGTAAGTCTTCAAACTTTGAGGACTTGTCAACTTTGATCCTTTGACTTCATTTTGGGCTTTGACTTTCCTTTTTGCTGTGTCGGGCTGATCCGGCTTTTGATTTCTGGCTGTTTTTTCACTCTTGCTCTTGTCCACTCTTCGTCCTGGTCGGTTTTGATCCGTTTTTTTTTGCTCTTTGTCTTTTCAATCCTTTCCTGCACAATTGGACACAAAAGCACACATTTTCTATTCTTTTGGCATTTTTATGGCTTTTATTTGGCAAAATCCCGGGTAATTTAATGTACAATTAAGCAAATATCAACAGTCCGCAAATCGCCATAAAAAGGTAACCAACTCCTGCCATTGAGGCATAGTGTTCCATCCGTACGAGGTTCCAACTTTTCCCGTCCTAATTGCCTTTTGGAAATTTGGCAATTTCAACAGCATAACCTCCAACATCCCACTCTTGATGTTTCTAGGTTTTCGCGCTTCAGTTTGAGCATTCAAGATTTGCTTAGGAAGATCCAAGCTAATAGTCATGACTAAAGCTCGAACTCTTAACGGTGGTTCTCGTTCTTTCCTGCTCAAAGCATCAGCAACGACATTTGCTTTCCCTGGGTAATAACGAATATCGCAATCGTAATCACTAAGCAACTCTAACCATCGGCGTTGTCTCATGTTCAGTTCCTTCTGATCAAGAATGTGTTGTAAGCTCTTATGATCAGTGAACACTGTACACTTGGTTCCATACAGATAGTGCCTCCAAATCTTTAGAGCGAACACTACTGCTTCCAAGTTTTCCAATCAAGGAGTAGTATAGTTTCTTCTTAAGGAAATCTTTAACTGCGGGATGCAAAAGAAAATCACCTTTTCTCTTTGCATCAACACAGTGCCCAAACCCTTCTTTGAAGCGTCGCAGTATGCGATGAAATCTTCGCTTCCTTCAGGTAATGCAAGGATTGGTGCACTGCATAATTTTTGCTTCAACAGTTGAAAAGCTGCTTCTTGTTTATCGCCCCACTCAAACTTGACCTTCTTTTGAGTAAGCTTGGTCATTGGTTTGGCGATCTTTGAAAACCCTTCAATGAATCTTCGATAGTACCCAGCAAGACCTAAAAACTAACTGACGAATCTACCGTTGTGTCATAGAGATGCCCATTTTAAACGGATTCGATCTTGGCTGGATCCACATGAATGCCTTTATTATCAATCACGTGACCGAGGAACTGTACTTTGGAAATCCAAAATTCACACTTGGAAAATTTTGCATACAACTCCTCTTTCTTCAACAACTCCCAATATTATCTTCAGATGCTCTTCGAGCTCTGCTTGTTCTTAGGAATAGATCAAAATATCGTGTCAATAAAGACACTTACAAATTTGTCCAGATAAGTTTGCACACTCGGATTCACATGAGTCCATAAACACAGAGGTGCGTTGGTCAAACCAAAACGGCATAACTTGGAATTCATAATGTCCATATTGAGTTCTGAAGGCAGTCTTCGAGATGTCTTCTTCTCGAACCCTCAATTGGTGATAACCTGACCTTAGGTCGATCTTCGAGTAGATACTCGACCCTTGAAGCGATAAATAAAGCCGTCAATTCTGGTACAGATAACTTTTCCTCACGTCAGTTTGTTTTAAATCGCCGATAGTCAATGCACATCCGGAATGATCCGTCTTTCTTTCTTGACAAACAAGACCGGAGCTCCCCAGGGTGAGGAACTGGTCCTTGATAAAGCCTTGTCGGATAGCTCTTTCAGTTGCTTAGATAACTCTTTCATTTCGGAAGGCGCCAATCGATAAGGTGCCCGTGCTACGGGTGCAGCACCAGGTACCAGATCGATTTGAAATTCCACTTGTCGAGTCTGAGGAAGACCCGGCAAATCCTCAGGAAATACATCAAGAAAATCTTTAACTATCGTACGACATCCTTAAGTCGCTTCTTCTCTGACTTGACTTCATCTCCTATTGTAGTAACATGTGCCAAAAAAGACTGAATCCTTTGAGCATATACAATTTTGAACCTTGGGTACACAGATGATGTTTAGTCGTCGCGTCCTGTGTCCTTCACTATATCCGTCACCGCGAACGATTAGGATTTTGCTCCCGGAGGGGATACGAACAATCTTCTTAGCACAGTCGATAACGGCACTGTATTTTGACAACCAGTCCATGCCAATTATCGCGATAAAACAGTTCGAAACTACCCATTTCTACCGCATTAGGGTGATGTTGAAGCGGAAGTTAAGAAGGTTTAACATACAACCCCATCAATATAGTATTGTACTATCCAATTATCCAACCGTCAGCTAGACCTCAACTTATAACCATGACCTAGTGTATTGGGGATGATGTAAAGTAAAGTACTAAATCAGTAGATACGAAACATCCTATCGAGCACCAGTATCAAATAAGATGTAAGCAAACGTTGTTTAGAAGGAACATACCCGCAACGACGTTGTCTGGGTTTGCCCCCGCATTTCCAACTGCATACACCTTCGCTGGAGCCCTGTTATTCCCAGCTTGATTACCACGATCATTGTTGTTTAGTTTTGGGTAGTTTCTTTTAAAGTGGCCTTGAGCTCCACACTCAAAGCAACCATTGCCCTGCTAATTATTGTTGTTGTTGTTGTTACGGTAGTTGTTGTTGTTGTTGTTGTTACGGTTGTTTGTGTGTGGTTGTTTATTGTTGTTGTTAGCAGGCCGTATCCTACAGTCCCTGGCCAGATGACCAACCCTATTGCAGTTACTGCACCTAGGTGGACAAGGACCTGCTTCATGATGGCAATTACACTTGGAACATAGAGGCTTAGACCCTTCGTATGGCTTCATGTTACCATTGCCTGCAGCATAGGCCTGGCCTGTGTTCTACCTCCTATTCTGCTGTTGCTGGTTTTGATTGTTCAGGGGAAGATCATCATACTTTCTTTTCCTTTCTGCCTGACGTTCACATAGCAGATGGGTCTTATCCCCATCAACTCAGTGTAAACTCAAATCACTTCTTGCATGGTATTCGACTTTGATGCTTTTACACTGCCAAGTATCATATCGGGTAAGCCACCGATATACTTTTCAATCTTGTCTACCTCTTATGGGAACATCCTGGAACACATCAAGGCTAGTTGCTGAAATCGTCGATTATAGGCCACCACATCGGTGCCCTTAACCTTAAGGTTCCACATTTCAGTTTAATTTCTAGATCTCACCCTCGGCAGTAATTTTATCAGTCATCATATAGCTTCAACTCCAGCAAGAGGCAAGTTGAGAACCTCATCCTGAAACCTGACAAGAAATATACAGAAAATAGAACATTAAAAACTCAACTATAAACAGTGTGGAAAACATCAGCACTTAAAAAAACATGCAACCGCCATTCAGCAAGACAATACAAAAAGACATGCTCACTGCTCACACAACCATTAGCATCAGCAAGAGGAGCTTACTTGGTTATGTCTTTGTAGCGAACAGCAAGGAATTGCTTTGCTGCATCGGTCAACGGTTGAACTGCTTCAGCCATTAGTACACTGGACGGAAGATCCAGATAGAGAAGTGCAGATTCGGGAGTCATTGGCAGATTTCTCAACGAACGGCTACAATATCTCATACATGAAGCCACCTCAAACTTATCAGCAGCCATCAATACATCCAGCAGAGCAGGAGCAGTAGTCACCGTTAACATATTGATGTACATGAAGTTGAGGAGTTCCATAAGGGCACCTTCCTCTGTTCTACAAATAAAAGTCTAAATTCTCAATACTAGTACCGTTAATCAGAGAGAAAAGTAACAAGATTAAAAGGCGATATGTACCAGAGGCGTTAATCCGCAATGTTACATGGCGTTGCTCCGACTCCCTCATCCCGTTGGAAAAGAGCTGTATTGACAATAAATGAAATGCATATCACCAACAGAAGCATTCAGAAGACTAGGAAAAGGTACACCTCTTTAGAGATTAAGATTCACCTTGTAAAAAAACGGACTTTTTGCTGCCAAAATTGGAGAGCTTGTAACACCCCCAAATTGGGTCGCAGCGGAATAAGGGTCCGGGGCGTGTTACATTAAGATCAACAGCACAAGATATATATAAGAACGACACAAAAAGTCGTTTAAAATGATACATTGGATTTAATTAAAAGACTTAATACAAAAGCATATAGCTTTACTTGTTCATTGTTAAATATTACAAAAGATGACAATACATTTCCCAAAATATGATGCACTTAAATCTTTAAGCGTGCAATCCAAAATATAATCCAATGCATCCCCGGGCACCTTATGCCTATTGACCTCCTGAAAACATTGCTTAAAACGTCAACAATAATGTTGGTGAATTCATAGGTTTGATAAATCATAATATGCAGGACCGCAAGACTTTTCCCGTGATAATGCAACACATGCAGACATCACAAAACCAGATTACATTTACACTAAGCTCATGACACTGAAGCTCGACAGTCTTGTTCGCAAAATATTGCTACTCAGCCCGCAATGATGTTTTAACCCGAAACATCCCTGATTCGACATGCTATAACGTTCGTTCTCGGTGATAGCTAGTCACCCGAACGGGGAGGTCGTTTCCCAAATAGATCTATTATATAACATTCGCGCTCACATAATGTAATTCCCAACTACATCTATGCAATTGACAGTTCATGATAATGGGCTTAACTTGGGTTATCGCTACTTAGGCAAACATGTAATCAATACTTGCGTCCAATTTATAAAACAAAGCATGTTTCCACCCCATAATTATAAATCATTGAAATCGTAAAAATGTGGGGCTATGAACTCACCTTGAGTTCTGATAATCCAAATATCGCAGATAAAGCGTCACGTAAAAGATCGAATGCAACCTAAATTATCATAGGTCGTATAAGTACCGAGTACTTGAATATAATCTTATAGTTGTTACATCGTACTATCGTTCGGGCTATCATAATTTAAGAGGTCATGACATGACGTTCGAGGAGTTAGGACACTTTAAATCGTAAATCCAACAACTCGTCGATACGCCATCCGAAGAGGCCTCATTATGAAACTCCCTAGTAATATAGTACTTTGATAACCACATATAATTCTATATAGTTCAATCACCAACTAATGGTTTTGGTAAAATTACGTTTAATAAGTAAAAACGTTTATAATTATCGTTTTAGTAAAACTAGCATAACTTTTGCGTTTTAAGCCCGATTTTGACGTTTCTTATGCCCACATAAGCCGAAAGGCAATGCGACGTAAGGCAAACTTCCGTATGGGCAAAGAAAGTATCTTTTCTTGAACACGTGGGTCAAGTGGGGATTTGGGAAAAATAACCCGGGAGAAAACCATCGAGGAACAGTAGTATTCATTTCCCCGCTAATCTCCAAGCATTTGGTCCATGAACTAGAAGGAATTGGTCTTTGCGGTGGCTTCATTTAACTTACGATAGTCAAGTTGCACACTCGCGCCATCCGTAACCAAACGAGTTGGATCAACCATTTTTCCTGCGTTCACTACCACAGTCATTCTCCCTCTTTGGTACAACAATGTAGCGGGCTAACCCAGGGACTTTCAGAGATAGGTAAATCCATCCCAGCTCCGAGAAGGTTTTTCAACATTCCTTTTTAATAACATCGTGATTTTTGTGGATTTATTTACTCATCTTTGATGTTGGACCCAGCTGGTGGCATAGTCTTTCTTCCATAAGAATCTTGTGGGATACAAAATTCCGGTTGATACCCTGAATGTCAGAAAGGTTCCAAGCGAGAGCTCGCTTGTGACTTTAGCAACAACTTTTTACTTTTTAACGAGAGCAAACTTCGAACTCCCTTTACTGTGGTCGGGTAAGGTAATTTGGCTATCACTTCTACTTTTGCCCTATCAACTTCTAAACCATTCTTTGAAATTTTATGACCCAAAACTATTCCCTCTTTTACCATGAAATGGCATTTTTCCCAATTAAGCACAAGATTTGTTTCTTCACAACGATTAAGCATTTTATCAAGATTAACAAGGCATTTTGAAAAATTGTCCCCAAAAACCGAAAAGTCATCCATAAAAACCTCCATGGTTTTCTCGATCATATCATGAAATATGGCCGTCATGCACCTTTGAAAGGTCCCCGGTGCATTACAAAGGCCAAAAGGCATTCTTTTGGCAAAGCGTTCCATACGGGCAAAGTAAAGTAGTCTTTTTTTGGTCCTTGAGGGTCAATTGGGATTTGAAAATACCTCCAAAAATCCATCTAAAAAACAATAGAACTCACTTTCCCGCTAACCTTTCAAGCATTTATCATAAAAGTTAAGGGAAAATGGTCTTTCCTAGTGGCATCATTAAGCTTCCTATAATCAATGCAAACTCTCATAACCGTCTCAAGTCGGGTTGGAATAGTTCATTATGTCATCATTTTGAACACGGTCATTCCTCTTTTTAGGAACGACAATGACACCGGGCACCCCAGGGGCTATCCGAAATGGGGTAGATTAAGCCGGCATCAAGAAGTTTGATGACCTCTTTCTTAATCACCTCGTGAATCTTAGGGTTGACCCTTCTTTGCATTTGAACCACTGGTTTGAAATCATCCTCCATTAAAATTTTGTGTGTACAAAATTTTGGGTCGATACCCTTAATGTCGGAGATTTTCCAAGCTAAAGCACTTTTGTGAGCCTTAAGAACCTCAATAAGTTTTACCTTCTCATCACTTTAAATCCTTTGAAATTAATGACCGTAGTTTATTATCCTTTTCAAGAAAATACATATTCAAGATGAGGCAGGCAAATCTATAAGTTCAAGTCGGTGGTGTCTACAATCGGTGTTTTACTGATTCCAACATATTTAATTTGCTTTTTAGGAGAAAATTGTGAAAAAGGATCATCATTTAAAACTTCAAGCAATGATTCTAAGTAAACTACATCATCATCTTCATCATTAAAATCATCTTGCAAATTCATGTCTAAAGATTCATCACTTTCTAAAAACTCTTCTATTTCTTGTTCAAGAAGCATCTCACTTCCTTCAAAAGGAGTGAAAGGTGGAGGGTCCAAAATAAATAAATGGAGTCACCACTCTTTGTAAAGTCCAAGACTTGTGGAGCATACTCCGCACATGTTGCATCAATAAGGTCCATTCGGTTCACTGACTCAGAATTATCATAAGAAACCGTGGGAGTGTCACCACACTTAAGTATCAAAGATTGATCATCATGTCTCAAAATAATTTCCCCCTCGTAAACATCAATTAAGGCATGAGCTGTGCTCAAAAATGGCCTTCCTAAAATCAAAGGAACTCGAGGGTCTGCAGCAAAGTCTAGAATCACAAAATCGACCGGGAAGTAGAATTTTCCGACCTTTACGAACACATTTTCGGCTATCCCAAGGGGTTTAGAAATTGTTCGGTCGGCTAATTCTAGAACCATTCTAGTACTTGTAAGGTCAGGAAGTCCAAGTTTCTTCCAAATAGACAAGGGCATGAGATTGATACTTGCACCTAGATCCGCTAGAGCCAAGTAATTATCAAACTCCCCAAAATCACAAGGAATGAGAAATCGACCCGGGTCACCAAGCTTTTCGGGAAGCTTTTTGAGAATGACCGCAGAGCAATTAGCATTCATTGGTGTCTTTGTTATTTCAATTAACTTGTCTTTGTTACTTAACAACTTTTTGATCATCAAAGCAAACTTGGGCATGTGAACTAGAGCATCAGCAAAGCTAAGTTCAAAATGAAGATCTCGAAAGATTTCTATGAACTTTGAAGCTAAGATATCATCTCTTTCACGATTTTTGTCCTTTTCAACCCTTGAAGGGTAAGGCAAATTTGTTTTGGTCTTTGAAGGTTCATTATCAACTCTAGTCTCAACAATTGGTTCTTTTCCTTTGTTTTGGACTACCGGAGGTTGGACTCTTGCGGTACTTTGTGAACTATTAAGTTGCACTTGGTCCTTTGTCACCTCGGTTTCCTTAGCAACCTCATTGTCCGGATTGACAAAAGGAGGAGGCATAGGAGGTAAGGGTCCATCTAAAACAACACCACTACGAGTGGTAATCCCTTTGCATTCATTTCTAGGATTAGGAATCGTGTTACTCGGTAAAGTCCCTGAACTTGATGTATTATTATTTCCCATTTGCTTTTGAAACATGTTAAGCATCATATTTTGAAAATTCCTTTGTTCATTTTGAAAATCTTGTTGTTCCTTTTTGAAATCATTCAAATTCTTTTGCAAGTTGTTCAAAGTAGCATCATTCGCTTTTGTGTAAGCCTCAAACCTCGAATAAGTAACCGGAGTTGGTGCACTCGGGACTTGATAAGCTTGAGCTTGTTGAGATAAGCCCGAGTTAACTCCATGGTTAACTTGATTGGTTTGGTTTACATTTCTATTCCCATTGTACCCTTGGTTTGGTCTAGAAGCTTGTGGATTGGGTTGATTAAATCCTGGTGGTCTCATTTGGTTTGCCAAGTTAGGAGTACGGTACCCGGAATTTCCATTTTGAACAAAATTACCAACCGATGCGGTTTGTTGAAATTGTTGGAAATTATCATGATAAACCGGGTACTCATAACCTCCTCTAGTCATTGGGCACACATTAAAACTATGATTATTACCACAAGTGGTACACCTTTCCTCAACCGCTTTAATCGGAGCGGGAGTAGGCACAAAAGCTTTCATCATGTTTTTCATCTCATTCATTTCATTCCTAAAGGTCAAAGTCATCTTATCCTCTAATGCTGCTGCCATTTGTTGAAACTCAAAGTTAGATGATGAAGAAGTAGAAGAAGGTGGAGGAGCATTCGTACTCACTCGCATCACGGCGTTCCGTGAACATCTAACTTTGGCTTTATTCTCTATGATTTGTAGCCCTTCGGTTGGACTTTTGTAGAGAAAATTTCCACCGGCAGCAGAATTAAGAGAATCTTGATCATTATAGCTCAAAGAATTATAGAATGTGTCTAATTGGTGCATGAGTGAAAAACCATGATGAGGACACTTCCTTAGAAGTTCCTTGAAACGCTCCCAAGCTTCGGAGAAAGATTCTTGAGCAATTTGACGAAAATTCGTAATTTCGTTCCGAAGATTGGTGGTCTTAGAAGGTGGGAAGAAGAAGTTGATGAACTTAGAAACTAAGTCATCCCATGTAAGAATGGAATTTGGGGGTTCTTTGTCTAGCCACGTTTTGGCAACCCCATCAAGAGAAAATGGAAAGAGAAGAAGTTTGATGGTGGTGTTAGGTACATCCGGGTACCTTTGGTTGTTCGTTATGCTCTCAAAATGACGAATGTGAGCATGAGGCTCCTCATCATTACCTCCTCGAAAAATTCGGTTTTGAACCAAATTAATGAGAGAGGATTTGATTTTCGTTCTAAATTTGTGCATTGTAAGGGTACAAACTATTTATAGCACTTTCAAACCCCCCGGTGGAAAGCTGATGTTGCTGGCCTATCGGTCGATCATTCGGCTTGGAAATCTCGGGTTTTCGGTTCGGAATGAGTGGGATTGCCTCTTGTGGTGTCTGAGAACGTCGAATTACGTCTTCTAGTATAATGTGTATTCCAAGGAAGAACGCGTGGCATGCACTAGTGAAAATAAGGAGAAGAATTTGAGATATTTTTTAAAAAGATATTTTTGGGGAAATTTCAATTTTTAGTATTTTATTAGAATGAAAACAAAAAATATTTTTGGTATCGTTTATTACATGACTTCTCGATAAGTCTCTAAGTACGCAACAAGTGAGGCGGAAAAGCCTTAGCGAGCCGCTACGACGACTTAGAAAGTAGCGATTACTTTTCCTTATACTAACCTTATAGATTTGTTACTTAAAGGTCGTCGTACTTGCAAGTAACTTCGATTGTTTTGTTGTTTATTGGAATAATAAATTAGGTTAAAGATGGCTAGCTAGTATCAAATTTTTTTTATTTATTTTTTAATATTAATTCGATAGGAATCGAATTAAATTGAACTTTTTTTATTTTTTTTTATACATAAATACAAAATAAACTTCCAAAAAGAAAGGGCTTCAAAAACTCTACTTCAAGAATATTCTTCAATAAATGTTCACGTCTTCCCTCAGTGACAAGCGGCAGCCAAAATTGATTTCGGGTGTTAGGTTATAGTATATATCTCTATAGTGCTAAAATCTCTTCACTACCCAAGATGTAACAACTGTCAATTTTCGGAAACTACATTTAAATAATAAATTACATTTTATTATTACATGTTTGTAGTTTTATAAAAATTTTTTTTAAGCGATTATCAAACAACCCACTAGATCACGTTTTTCATTATCCGGAACTCTAAAGCAATTTTATTATAAACGACATTCCTGACAACTTTTTAGTTTGGTTCCGAGACCAGAACAGGTCAGAGGTGACTGAAATTGCCCTGCAAGATTTTACAAAAAAAAATCACAAAAATAATTAAATTATATTTATTATCACGTTTTATTTAAATAAAAAAATTTAATAAATACTTAACAACTTTAATAAAAAGCGTTGTTGATACGCGAAATACTCGAGCTTTAAAAGCCATTTTATTTTCGGGACGAGGCGGAAACCTGGTTCACAATATGAATAACAGTTATTTTATTAAATGTATGAAAATAATTATGAAACATTATCAAGCGAACAATGGCGCAAGTTTCGTGCGTTGATTTATCCGTTAAGTCACTCAAAATGAGTCTCGAAAACACTTTGATCAATAAGTATATGAAAAAAAGTTTAAAAACAATTTTACCTCAATATTTGTATAACTTGTCTACATTTCTTATAACTTTCTTAAATATAATAAAAAAAATTATATATCTTTTTGCATTTCATACATCTAAAAACACACACACACACCACTTTCACTTCTCCCTCCCTTTTCCGGCTGCCCACGCGGCCCACCCTGGCCGCCGTCGGCCACCATGGCGCCGCCGCCGGAAAAGTTTCCGGCGAGTTTTCCGGTGAGCTTCAAAAAGCTTCCTCGTCACCCGATCTACCCGGCCATCTACACCACTCGCCCCCATCGCGGTTTTTTTCCCTCCCCTCCCTTTTCAAGATTTATTGGATTTCTAGCTTATTCATCACATTTTGTATAAGCTTATTCTAAACTCTTTTTTGATTTCCTTGGATTTTCTTTACTTTTGGTTAAAAATCCATGTGTTTGGTGTTGTTTTTCAAAAAGAAAGAATTAAGTGTCAAAGTTAATGACAGTTTTATATTTCTTTATATACATATTGTGATTTAGGCAGGATGAGTTGATTGTGCGTGTTGCAAGATAGGAAAGCAAGCTCAAGTTCTACAACAAAAGAGTATTTGATTTCAGAAGATTCTGTCAAACAGGGGAGGATAGTAGAAAGATGATTCATTAGAGGAGTATGACGAACTTCATGTTATGTTTGGTGTTAAACAGTTCTATTGCTCAAAATTACAACTGTCAGTACTGAACTAATTAGTTAGTACTGCTAGTTTAAACTTAGTACTGCTGAGTGACCGTTAATACTGTTTGGGACATAACAAAAGAGCCGTTGAGATATTTCTACATATAAGATTTCATTGTTAAGCTCAAAACTTACTTTACATTCATCAAAATGACAACTTTGGAGTCTTGCAACAAACATAATATTATAAATTGGGAATATATTTTGATGGGTATGACATAAGCATTGTTAAGAAGACTTGATAGACAAAATTTATTTCAACTCTACAATTTGGTTCAAGAAAGGTATAAACATCATTCAATTGAAGGTCATGATTTAGATTTATGGGGAGAACTGAAAATGATGTTTGATCCAAATGAAGAAGATGACATATGGTTAAACCAACACTATTAGGAGTTGCTGAGGTGGAAACTACATGAATACAGTGGTGTTCATTCTTTATTCTTAGATGGTACTTCAATTCAGATTAACATGCTAGTAGACAAGAAGCATCCACTGAAGAAGGAAATCTTGAAGAAGATGATCAACTTGAAGATTGAAGCAGAAGAAGAAAGTAATATGGCATCTGAGCTTATAAAGTTTATCAAATCTCAGATTGTAGAACAGAGTTAGTATGATTTTTCAGCAAAAGAATATGAAGATTTTTGTAAAACCCAATAAGCAAGGAAGCTAAAGTGTTTGAAAGAATCCTCTCAAAATCAAAAAGCTTTAATTCAAGAAACTTAAGATTTGAAGGTAAATCATAAGTTTAGGGGAGGATTGTTGGGAAGTAAAGAGCTTCTACAAGATATGCTGCTGAAGAACTTAGTACCGTTAGTTGAAGAACTTAGTACTGTTAGTTATAGTTAGTACTGCTAGTACAATGTTAGTACTGTCAGCATATAGTTAGTACTGTTAGTTATATAGTTAGTACTGCTTATGAGATATGCATGAGTTATTTTAGGAATAGATATGCATGATCTGTTAACGCGTTTTGTAAGCCCATTAGGGTTTTTCCTTGGTGTATAAAAGGAACCCTTACGGCATAGTTAGAGGAGGTCAATTGATAGATAATAGAAGCAGATCAATATTCATAGATTAGTTGTTAGGCAAAACATATAGTTGTTTTGTTATTTGTTCAATATAAGTGAAAGTTCTGTGTTCATTGTTTGATTGTTTCTTCTGAATATATAAAGGTTAATTCCGCATAGTCTTTATATGTACACCACAAGGTTTCTAATCCAGTTGTTTAGATTTATCTAAACAGAACAAAAGATCCATTCAATTGGGACAATCACCCACCACTGTTGGGACGGCCCAACAGACACCAGCCCACGTCACCTCACAATCCACCTCAGCCCAATCAGCTCCTAATATTACTCATGTTGCCATTATACCCGATCCACCAGTAAATCCAAATCCTACCTCGGTTCACTCTATGGTCACACGCTTCCGCGTCGGGTCTAATAAACCCACTCAATGTCTCAATTATCATGTGTCCTCTGTATCTCCTTTACCTAAAAATTATCACGATGCGTTTCGTGATTCTAATTGGCAAAATGTTGTGCGGGACGAGTATGATGCTCTTATTAAGAATAGTACTTGGACTTTTGTCCCTCGACTACCAGACACCAATGTTGTCCGCTGTATGTGGCTTTTTCGGCACAAATTTTTAGCTGATGGTACACTGAGTCACTACAAGGCTCGCCTTGTGGCAAATGGTAGTGCTCAATTGGAGGGTGTTGATGTTGATGAGACTTTTGACCTAGTAGTTAAACCTAGGACTATACGTACGGTTCTTAGTTTAGCTGTTTCTTGACATTGGCTGATTCATCAACTGGATGTTAAGATTGCTTTTTTTACATGGGGATTTAACTGAGACGGTTTATACGCATCAGCCTCATGGGTTTCAGGATTCTACTCATCCTGATTATGTGTGCTTGCTTCAGCGCTCTCCTTATGGGCTCAAGCAAGCTCCTCGAGCATGGTTTTAGCGGTTTGCTTTTTATATTACTCATGTAGGATTTCATCATAGTCGTTATGACACATCTTTATTTATATACCGTCAGGGATTGGATACTGCTTATTTGTTATTATATGTGGATGACATTGTGCTTACAACTTCTTCTTTAAAAATGTTTTAAAGGATTATTCCCTCTTTTCATTAGGAGTTTGTGGTTTCGTGTGTTAGGTATAGTATATATCTCTATAGTGCAAACTTTCACTAACCAAGATACCGTAAGTAATTAATCACTTAGGAAAGTAATTAATACACGGGTCGTAAATTCCTCGAAGAAGTCGTGAATTGAGATTTGGTGATAATTCGGATTCGAGTTAAGAATGGTTAAAAGATTTTTGGCTTTTGAATTATACTACAAATTTAATAGCACAATTAAACTATAGAAACGATTAAAGAAACTAAAATCAATTAACTAGCACGAAAAATTAACAAACGTGAATTAAAAATGTGAGCTAAAACAAGAATTTAAAATCTAAGGCACTTCTAATAACAAATTTAATGCCTAAAAATCACAAATTTAAAAAGAAAATTTTAGGAAAAAGAATTAGAATTTTTTAACTATTTTTGAATTTTTTATGAATTTTCTAAGAAAAATGAATTACTAAAAATAAACTTTTTCTAAAAATTATCACTAAAATTTTACTTTTATTTTTCAAAAATACTAGATTTAAAAAGAAAATTTTCACAAAAAGAATCAAAAATTTTCAGCTATTTTTCTATTTTTTATGAATTATTTAAGAAAAAGAAATTAACTAAAATCTATTTTAATTCCTAGAAAATACAAATTTAATTGGAAAAATAAGGAAAAATGGTTTTTAACAACTACAAAGGTGCAGAAATCAAATGGAACAAAAAGCCCTAATTTTTATACCCTAATTGAAACCTAATTTTATCAATTAAAACTTAACCCTAATTTTATTTAAACTAATTACAAAAAATATTAAAACTATTTTAATATTCTAGAAAGACAGGGTAGAAAGTGTAAAAGAAGAAATAAAAGGGTAGGCGGGTAAAATATCTAAATTTTACACTTCAATGTAAACGGGTAACCTTAAACTATTGCAATATTACAAAACAGACCCTACGATATGGCTTATTTTTGGCTTATTAAAAAGTGAAAATAAGCAAAAACTTAAAACTACAAAGTTGAAAAAGAGCTTATACTCTACAACTTTAATAAAGACACTTTTGACTTTTATCAACTCAATAAGCTAGAAACTTAAGCTTTTTAAATCTGTTACAGAAACTTAGCTTTTCCTATAGTTTCTAGTTTTTGGCTTATTCACGCAGTTGGCGTTATTACTATCTTAATATGTCTAGATGTTCCGGCAATAAAAACAAAAGAAGGTATAAATTAATGCTTAATATGTATACTAAGAGATAAGCGAGCGCGTATCGAGCGTGTGCGCGTAAGGCAAAGTAAACAGCGGAGAAAAACAAGCGGCGCGGGGAGCGAGGGGTGGATCTTGCGGCGAGCCTGTTGCGCGCGTGAGAGAGTGCGCATCCCAGCTATACTGTTTTAAGCTTTTTCTAATAAGCTAAAAAGCTTATTTCTAAATCCTAAAAGCTGAATCTTTGAATATAGGCTATTATATTGTTATTAAGCAAACCTAGATAAAAGGATTCTAAATATTACAACTAGAAATAAGAAATCAATAAGAAAATAAGCTAACACTCTAATGCACTGCTATACTACCTTTGCAAGAAAAATTAAGCTAATCTAAAAGCTTAAACTTGAAACTTAAAAACTCATCTAGATTAAGCTAGTAGAGACTAAAAATGATCATTAATCTAAGTTCTCATTCCTACTTTTAAATTCTAAAAAGTGTCTAGAAAATGGAAAGCAACAGCAGTTTTAACTGCTGTTTGCTGATGCAATTGACACAAGACTAAAGTGCAGGCTAAGGTTCAAGAATTAGAGCTTCTAAACCACTCCACCAAATGCATTTGAGTGAGCACAAACCAATTTTGAACTCTAAAATGCTTTAGACAATCCCAATCACTAAATCTATTTGGGCTAAAAACTGCCCTGGTACTAGACAAAGTTTCAAAGCTCAAAACTTTGAATTTCTATAAACTAATTCTAAAAACCTGTTTTAAACTTGATAATCCTGAAAAACTCAACTGTTTGAAATACTTTGTCAAAGTCTTATTGACTTTTATAGTCAAAACTACCTTGACCCAAACACTAGTTTAGTAAAGCTGTCAAAAAAAATGTACTTAAAATCTATCTAGAACACTACAACAAACCAAAACCTTATAGCTACATCATACTAATACTAACCTATTAAGCTATTTACTCTATAAAGTGCCTAGCTATTAACAAGAAATAGAAGCTAGTTTATCATGCTAGCCCTTCTATATAACTAATGACAAGAATAAGTAATGAGAGCTTATAGGATTCTAACAACCAATAGTTTATATCACTTTTGCATTTTAAAACTAATCTATCCAATACTAAAACAGGATTAAGAACTAAGAAAACAAAGAAATAAGCTACTAGAATTAAGCTATGTATAAGCTAAAATGAATTTTAGAAAGTGAAACCTGAGTTTTTTTGTAGTCTCAGTCACAAGCCACTCTTGTTGAGTGAGTGGCTTAAAAGCATATACCTAAGTGGCACCTTGCCTCTATACCTTGAGCTTAAAGCTCAATAAGCTGAATTAGCTTATTAAACCTTGTTGCCTCCAAACTGAATCAACTTACCTCAAGTGGTCATGTTTTGATGTAAAATGGATAAAATGAGTAAATGAATTACTTAAAACAAAGTTTTGACTGAATTTGAGCTTATTAACAAGTATAAGCTTAAAAGAGCTTATGAGAGCTTATTGAGTAGAAATTGCTTAAAATTGGAAATCAAAGAACAAGGAAACTGAGAGGGGGAATATGCCTTATTGATCAAAAGAAAAAGGTACAAGCAGAAATGACAATAGTACAAGTAAATGAGAACAAATTTGAAAAACTTAAAAGAAAATTGCTTAAAAATGAAAAAAATGCAAACTGAAGCTTAAACTAACTAACTCACTAACTAACTCTAAAAATAAACCCTAAGCTTCCTATTTATAGAGAATTGAAGAATAGAATGAAGACTTCAAGCTGTTGATGAGCTTATGACGTGTTCGAGCCAATTGTGAGCTTCCACGTGGACTTGAAAGGAAATTAGAACCCAGTAGACCAAATGAAATGACGCCACGTAGGATTAGTGAGGTGGAAGGTGTTAAATACGAGTAAATTAAAGTAAAGATGGAGCGGGAGGCCAGTCAGGGAAGATGGGTTTTTGCGAAATTGGCGAAAATCGTTTAGAGAAGGTGGTTTGGGAGAATTTGCCCCCACGTGTGTATTATTTGAATGTTTGAAGTAATTGCAAAAAATGGCCCTATGCGTTTCTTTATCCACCGTTTTTTAGTATAAAAGCAGTTTCAGAAATTGCATTCTGGCCCATTAGTGTTTCTATTTCCGTTTTTCCCTTTATAAACCAAATTTCCATCTTTTGCAAATTTGGTCCTTTGAATTATAAAACTTCCAAATAAGCCGTTGAATGTTGAAATCTTGTCATCATTGGTCCCTTAATCTTCAATTTACTCTCATTCTTTCTTCTCCTTATCGGGCTGATCCGCTTTTGATTGTCTTTCATTCTTCACTCTTGTCTTTGCCTTATTCCGTCTTGATTCGGTTTTTGCGACTGTTTTTCACTCTTTTGTCTTTATTATCCTTTCCTGGGTGCGACAATAGACACGCGCCGCGCGCGCGACATTTTTCCTATCCTTTGGCATTTATTGGCTTTTTATTTGCAAAATCCCGGGTATTTAATATATACACAATAAGCATTTACAAAATTTCCAAACTAAAAGGATGCCGTGTCCTCACTGCAATGTTATCAAGTTACACTTTGTAAACTACAAGTTTCCAAATGCCTTGTGTATCAACCATTTTAATAAATCACACCCGATTTAAACATCTTAAGCTTTTTCTTTACATCAACATTCATCTCATGGGCGCGCGCGACATTAATGCAATCATCGCAATTTTTGCAACATTTAGGCTCATTGAAAATGGCACCTCTCTCCCCGATTACGCGAATAGCACAAAAGAGGAAAATTCGTCTTCCCTGACTTTTCACTAGACTAAACAAAGCTATTAAACAAGATCATTGTCAATATAAGTCCAAATGATTAAGCTCTTATACTTACAACTTGTGAACTTTTCACTCCCAGGAATAAATTAATGATTAAGATGTGTGCACTCTTTTTAACTCAACCATAGATCAATTTATCTTCATAGTTGAAATCCATCTAAGCTTTACAAATAAGCCTTGTGAGCTTAAATGTTAATAACATAGATAAACCTCATCTCAAAGCTAAAAGAGATTCGGAAACAAAACTTATAAATTGATTTGAGAAAATGAAATTTTTAACCATTCTTTTATTTTCCATATACTATAATTTATTATTTTTTTTGCAATAGGAATGTTGTTCTTAGTTCGAACCCCTACTTAGGCCTTTCTCCCAAATAGGATATCGCATCAACAACCGGTGTTCTTAGTTCGAACCCCTACTTAGGCCTTTCTCCCAAATAGGATATCGCATCAACAACCGGTGTTCTTAGTTCGAACCCCCACTCCGCTGCTAACGTTTGTGGGTTATCGCGACAACACCTTTTCCTACAAAGCCTAGAATCCAAAGTCCCTTAGTTGCAATCATCACCTAGGCCGCGCTCCCTAGTGATGAATGCCTACGAACCTTGATTCCACGTACATAGTTTTAATCCTTAGTTGCGACCCCATCCGAGTCTCACTCTCAACATGGATACGCCAACGATTAAAACTACATATAGCTTTTATTATTCTATTTTTGCGAATGCTTCATTGGCACGAAAAATAATGCTTTTGCATTAGAAATGCTTCATTGGCATTCTTTTTATAATTATATTTTTGATGAATGGAAAAAATTTCACTTTAGAAAATCAACTTATAAATTTGAAACCAAAAATCTTACTTACATATTAAATGAATTCTTTTTCAAAATGTAAGACTTTTTCTAAAGACATTGATTGACTTAGTTAAATTAAAAAGAGCACGTATGATTAGATGTGTTAAGAGCTTGTGGGAGTAAAAAGACACAAATTATTCATATAAGCTTTAGGTTTTCCAAATAAACCTTGCTTAAACAAATACACTTATATTTAACTACATCATCTCTTGTTCTTCACATTTTAAAATCCAAAGCAATAGGATTTGTGAAAGCTTGGCCCCACAAAAGGTAGGTTAAAGAACTAGCTAGGGCATTTTCACCCGGTCAAGTCAAAATTAACTCCTATTTCTCACCAACGGATTACCAAAAAGTGGTGTTTTTTCCCAAACTAAGCTTCTATTGAGCTTTTCTTGTAAGCAAAAATTTAAAATTTTCCACTTTTTCACAAAAAGGTTAATTCAAAAAGATTCAAACAAGGTTGCGTGAAATGCAAGTCAATATCGAAGATATCCTTCCCCAAACTAAAATGAAACATTGTCCTCAATGTTTGAAAAATAAGGGTCAAAAGGAATCTCAACAAAAATTCTAAGGACATGCCAAAAGAATAGATGTTAGTTCGATAAAGACAAGGATAAGAGATTTCCCACTTTATGAAGAGAAAATTGGAGATCATCAATGGAAATTGTGGGCATTGCTTTGTTCTTCCACAATTTTGAACCATGAATCTTCCAAAATCCAGAAAACCTAGACAAATAAGCACAAACAACCAACAAGAACGAAAGAGAACAAGCTTCCTCTCATCATTTTCATTGTTAGCTCATAAACGACTACTAAACGGCTTAGTTTTTGTTAACCGAGTACAAGCTATACTCGACCCCGAATTGATTTGTCCTTGGGGAAGCAAAGAGAAATAAAAAGAAAGAATGAAAAGGATAAGCATGGGGTGCCTCCCACGAAGCGCTTGTTTATTAACGAGTCCCCTAGCTTGACTCATTTCAACAAGGTTCATTATGGAGGATAATAGTAGGGGTGAAGAAATTCCAAAAGGTGGAAACCTCCCCAAACTAAGGATGAAAGATATACCGTAGCATTTTTGATTCCGGGTTCAAAACACTTTTTAGAAAATATTTTCAAAAGAGAAAATGTGAACCCAAAAAATGCTTTGGTAACATGAAAGTCTATTAAGGGTGGGTGGAGTGGGTCAAAAACATCAAGAGTCAAAAGAGATTTAGATGGTGCTAACTCTTTTGAACTCTTATCCTTAAAAGCATCCTTTTCAAAAGGTTTCTCATGAAATGTTATCCCCGGGTCAAATACCTCTCCCCAAATGTTCATGGGGAATAACATATCCACGAGGTTAAAATCCTCATAAAACACATAATCACTCCCGACATAAGAGGTAGTCTCAAAATGGTTAAGTATTTCAATGTCGGGATGAACAACTTGTAACTCTTTTTTGGACTTAGGTTCATCTTTTGTTTCAAAATCCTCTTTAGTCTTTCTTTCTAAAGATTCAACATTTTTATCTTCCTTTTTGAACTCAAGAGGAGTAATTGGTGAAAAAGGATCATCATTTAAAACTTCAAGCAATTTTTCCAAGTAAGTTACATCACCCTCCTCATCACTAAATTCATCATTTAAATCCATGTCTAAAGATTCATCATGTTTTAAAAACTCTTCTATTTCTTCCTCAAGAATTGAAAAAGTCTTGAAACTTTGAAAATCATCACAAAGAGGAAAATCACACTCTTTTCCAATTTTGGACTCTCTTGGGATTGGAATGAGATCTTCTTTGTCTAATTCCTTGTTTGGAATAAAGTTAAGATCCTCATCCCCCATTTTGAAAGAGTCCTCAAGATTATTGTTTGGAAAGATGTGTGAAATTGCACCTACGGAAGCAATTTGAGGTGAATGAATAACTCTTCCTTGGTGAATGATTCTAAAATTCTCTAAGTTTGATGTAAAACAAGCCCTTCTTCTAGCAACTGGGTCAGATATTTTCTTAACTTCTTCCTTTTGTTTGATAATTTCTCCCACAAGAGAGTCAAACTCTTCAACAATAGTAGATGTGGGAGAAGAAGAATCATTACTCTCAGGTTCACAAACATCTTTGAACCGGTCATCATAAATGTCCATCATGTGGATTGACTCTTTGTCTTGACGACCGTCCGGTTTAAAATCTAAATATTTCATCATTTAAATCCATGTTTAAAGACTCATCATGTTTTAAAAACTCGTCTATTTCTTCCTCAAGAATCATTTCACTTCCTTCAAAAGGAATGAAAGAAGTAGGAAAATCACACTCTTTTCCAATTTTGGACTCTCTTGGGATTGGAATGAGATCTTCTTTGTTTAATTCTTTGTTTGGAATAAAGTTAAGATCCTCATCCCCTATTTTGAAAGAGTCCTCAAGATTATTGTTTGGAAAGATATGTGAAATTGCACTTACGGAAGCAACTTAGGTGAATGAATAACTCTTCCTTGGTTAATGATTCTAAACTTATCTTAAAAACAAGCCCTTCTTCTAGCAGCTGGGTCAGATATTCCCTTAACTTCTTCTTTTTGTTTAATAATTTTTTCCAAAAGAGATTCAAACTCTTCAACAATAGTAGATGTAGAAGAATCATCATTCTTAGGTTCACAAACATCTTTGACCCGGTCATCATAAATGTCCATCATATGGATTGACTCTTTGTATTCGAATACCACTGGTTTAAAAAACTATCTTTTTCATACCATCCCTTATGATAGCTCTTCCCCGTGTGACATCAATTAAGACCCTGTGCGGGTCCTTAAGGAAAGGCCTTACACAAGTATCAAAGGTACTTGTAATTTACACTAAAGTCTACGACAACAATAGTCGCCGGGGAAAGTAAATCTTCACACCAGGACCATAGACATCTCTGCAATTCCTTTAGGACCAAAGAGAGCCAATTTGTAGTTCTAAGAGTCATTCCGGGTAGATTGCAATGCAGGAAGGCCTAACTTTGTGTATACGGAGAATGGCATAAGGTTGATACTGGCACCTAGGTCTGCTAAGGCTTTGCATTTAAGCTCACTAAAATCACACGGGATGAGAAATTGTCCGGGGTCCCCAAGCTTTTCGGGAAGCTTTTTGAGAATGATTGCCGAGCAAGTTTCACTCACCGGTGTATTAGCCATCTCATTTAACTTTTCTTTGTTTGACAACAAGCTTTTTAACATCTTTTGATATTTAGGCATTAAGATCAAAGCATCTGCCAAAGTAATGTCCACATGAATCTTTTTGAACATTTCCCAAAACTTTTGGATTTGCACTTTTTCATTTTCACCTTTCTTTTCATACTCTTCCCTAGAAGGATATGGAAGACGGGTCTCTTTAGAAGGTTCTTTTGATGGTGGAGAATTATCAACTTGAGCAGAAGAAGGCTCAGGAGAAATTGGACTGCTAACCGGCTTAACCGGATAATTGAGAATTTTTTTGGATACCGGAGGTTGGATGTCTTTTGGTGCTCCGGGTAGCCTCCCTACCTTATCCTTGGTCACCTCGGTTTCCTTCTCAGTCAAGGGTTCATTCTCATCATAGAGAGGAGGAGGAATTGGTGGCACCGGTGTGTAAGAAAGTCCGCTTCGAGTCGTAATGGCTCTAGCTTCACACCTTGGGTTTGTGATGGTATTACTAGGTAAAGTTCCTGAACTTGATTCTCATCAAGGGTTCATTCTCATCATAGAGAGGAGGAGGAATTGGTGGCACCGGTGTAAGAAAGTTCCGCATGATTGGGAGTGTAATGGCTCTAGCTTCACACCTTGGTTATTGTTGGTATTACAGGTAAGTTTCTGGAAACTTGATGCATTGCTATTTCCCATTTGTTTTTGAAACATGTTAAGCATCATATTTTGAAAATTCCTTTGCTCATTTTGAAAATCTTGTTGTTCCTTTTTGAACTCATTCAAATTCTTTTGCAAATTATTCAAAGTAACATCATTTGCTTTTGTGTAGGCTTCAAACCTTGAATAAGCAACCGGAGCTTGTGTACTCGGGACTTGATAAGCTTGAGCTTGTTGTGTTAAGCCCGAGTTAGCTCCATGGTTAACTTGATTGGTTTGGTTCACATTTCTATTCCCATTATACCCTTGGTTCCCATTATATCCTTGGTTAGGTCTAGAAGCTTGTGGATTGGGTTGATTAAAGCCTGGTGGTCTCATTTGGTTTGCCAAGTTGGGAGTACGGTACCCGGAATTTCCATTTTGAACAAAATTACCAACCGATGCGGTTTGTTGAAATTGTTGGAAATTATCATGATAAACCGGGTACTCATAACCTCCTCTAGTCATTGGGCACACATTAAAGCTATGATTACTACCACAAGTGGTACACCTTTCCTCAACCGCTTTAATCGGAGCGGGAGTAGGCACAAGAGCTTTCATCATGTTTTTCATCTCATTCATTTCATTCCTAAAGGTCAAAGTCATCTTATCCTCTAATGCTGCTGCCATTTGTTGAAACTCAAAGTTAGATGATGAATTAGATGAGGGTGGAGGAGCATTCGTACTCACTCGCATCACGGCGTTCCGTGAACATCTAACTTTGGCTTTGTTCTCTATAATTTGTAGCCCTTCGGTTGGACTTTTGTAGAGAAAATTTCCACCGGCAGCGGAATTAAGAGAATCTTGATCATTATAGCTCAAAGAATTATAGAATGTGTCTAATTGGTGCATGAGTGAAAAACCATGGTGAGGACACTTCCTTAGAAGTTCCTTGAAACGCTCCCAAGCTTCGGAGAAAGATTCTTGAGCAATTTGACGAAAATTCGTAATTTCGTTCCGAAGATTGGTGGTCTTAGAAGGTGGGAAGAAGAAGTTGATGAACTTAGAAACTAAGTCATCCCATGTAAGAATGGAATTTGGGGGTTCTTTGTCTAGCCACGTTTTGGCCACCCCATCAAGAGAAAAGGGATAAAGAGAAGAGTTGATGGTGGTGTGAGTACAATCCGGGTACCTTTGGTTGTTCGTTTTGCTCCTCAAATGAACGGAATATGAGCTATGAGGCTCTCATCATTACCTCTACGAAAATTCGGTTTTGATACCAATAATGAGAGAGATTTGAGTTCCCCCCCCCCCAAGTTTGAGCAATTATGATTGGTAAAACTATAGCTCTTTCAAACCCCAAGTGGGAGCTTGAAGTGCACGGCATAGGTCTGGTCATTGGACATTGGAATCGGATCCAAAATGAGAGGGATTGCCTCTTGTCTGTGCGGATCGTCGACAATTAGTCTTCTTGGAATTGATGTATTCCAAGGGAGGAATCGACGTGGCCTGCACCTAGTGAAATAAACAAGATGAAAAATTTGAGATAAGAAGATTATTTTGGGGAAGGAAAATTTACATTTTTAATTTTTATAAGAATGAATACAAAAATAATTTTTGGTAACGTTTATTACAAGTTTCACGATAAGTCTCCAAGAGTACGAACAAATGCGAGCGGAAAAGCCTTAGCGCAGCCGCAATGGCACTACTTAGAGAGTAGCTATCAACTTTTCCTTAAATCACCTTATAGTTTGTAAACTTAAAAGGTCCGTCGTTACTCGAAAGTTATCATCACGATTTGTTTTTGTTGTTTATGGAATGGTTTTAAGATGGATAGGCTAGATATCCAAATGTTGATTATTTTTTTCTAATTGATAGAATCGAATTAATGAACTTTTTATATTTTTATACATAAATAACAAAAATAACTTCCAAGGAAGGTCTTCAAAAACTCTACTTCAACGGAATATTCTTCAACAATCGTTCTCCGAGATCCCCCGGCAACTGCGCCAAAATTTGGGTTTGATAGCAAAAGCAAAATTATATCGTATTAGTATTAATCACGTGAAAATTTCTTCAAATACTTCTCAATCAGAGAAATATAAGGTAAAATCTCACAAAAGAAAACACAATATGTATATTTTTATCCGGAAGTATTGTATACTCGGGTCGATCTCCCAACGAAATCGTGAATTGAGAATTGGGGAAATTCGGATTCGAGTTTAGAATGATAAAGGATTTTTGAACTTTTGGTTATACTACAAATGTAATAGCACGAATTAAAGACAATTAACTAGTTAGAAATTTAAATGCACTAAAAGTAAAAACGCGAGCTAAAAATGAAATTTAAAATCTAAGGCACAACTTTTAACAACTTTTATACCTAAAAATCACAAATTTAAAAAGAAAATTTTAGGAAAAAGATTTGGAATTACTTCTCTATTTTTGAATTTTTTATGAATTATCTAAGAAAAAGTAATTCACTAAAATCTATTTTAATTCCTAGAAATTACAAATTTAATGAGAAAATTATGGAAAAATGATTTTAAAATACTAGAATGGTGCAGAAATTTAATGACACAAAAAGCCCCAAATTTTATACTCTAATTGAGATCTAATTTGATTGATTAAAACTAAACCCTAAATTTTATTAAACTAATTTCTGAAAATTAAATCTATTTTATTCTTTTACAAAAGACAGGGTAGAAACTGCTATTAAGGAAAGTAAAGGGTAGGCGGGCGAACTTTCTAGAATTTACACTCTATTGAAAACGATTAACCCTGAACTATGGAAAATGTACAAAACAGGGCCCTAACGATTCAGCTTATTTTTGCTATTCAAATTGATTTTTCTAGCAAAAACTTAAAACTACAAACTTATAGAACAGCTTATACTAAACAACTTTAATAAAGGCACTTCCTACTTTTATCAAAAGAATAAGCTAAAAATATAGTTTTTCAAATTTCTGTTACAGAAACAACGGTCGTTAAGAGTATTTATAGTTGTTTTTGCTTATTATATGCTTATTTCTTTCATGAAACTGTGAAAACTAAAGGAAGCTCCTGATGCTTATGATGTTGTACTAATGTATCAAACATAAAGGCTAGAATTAACAAATTGAGCAAAGAAAAAATTTAACCTAAAAAGTGCAAGTTTTAGATTGAAACTGTTTTGAGCTTTTTCAAACAAGCTAAACTGCTTATTACTAAACCTTAGAAACCAATATTGTTTGGGAATAGTCTTTGCTAGTGATATATGACTAACCTAGATAATGGTTTTTCAAATTAAGCTGAAATGAAAATTTCATAGGTGCAATTAAGTGATAATCCGCAGAAAATGATGTGCTAAGCTACCTTGACAGGAATTTGGACGTGAGCGCTCTTAGCGACGCGCGTCTCTCTCGGTGAAATCTAAGATAATGATGAAAGTATAAGCTTATGGAATTCTAAAAAATATGCTAAATTCTCAATTCTAAATTTAAATTCTAATACCTACTTATGAAATGATCAAAGTATGCGTAAAAGTTCACAAGCAACTAGCAGTTTACACTGTGTTTGCTGGATGCATAATGGCGAAGTTCCTTCTATTGCAGGCTAAAATTGTTTAACTGAAACTTTTTGAATCTAATTAACACTAAATGTATTCTAATTATCCTATTATTACAAACTTGATCATTAGAGAGCTGTGTGAAACTATAATTCTAAACTTACTTACACAAATACAACTGTCCTTGGTGTAAATCAAGCTGTTTAAACTCTAAACTTTGAAATTCAACATTTATACGTTTTAAAATCTACTTAAAATTTGAAATATTACAAACTAATTCTTAAAACCACTTTATATCTTGATTATAACTCCTAACTCAACTATATGAAAGAATTTGACAAACTGATGTTGACTTAAAAAGTCAAATAAACCTACATCCAAACACTACCTTATTCTGAAACTGTCAACTCTAGATGCACTTAAAATCTATTTAAAAGCTTAAACTCCTAAAATCTTTTATCTACTTTCACTTAAAATGACCTAATAAAGCTATTTAAGCTATAAATCGTACAGCTTATTAGAGAGAATAAGCTAGTTACTCTACTAGCTTAAACTGCTTACTTTGACAGAATTTAAAAGAATGAAAGCTAAAATGAATCCTACTACCAAAGTTTAAAACAAATGCATATTAAATCTATCTCAACAAGTTTAGACAGGATTAGGCACAAAGAAAAACTAAGGAATAAGCAATTTGAATTAAGCTAAGATGATTTTAAAATGAAATTTAAAACATGAAACCTGAGTTGTTGTTGTCTCAGCACTTAGCCACTCTTGTAGAGTGAGTGGCTTTGGAAAACACAATCCTAATGGCTCCTTCGCCTCTAAACCTTGAGCATTCAAGCTCAATAAGCTCTAACAGTTTATTTCTCCTTTTAGCTTCAAAGTAAACTCAAAACACCTCAAGTAATCATGATTTTGATTCCAATTGATTCAAATGAGTAAATGAAGCTCTAAAAACAGAATTATAACTAAATTTGAGCTTATGAACAGGAATAAGCTCAAATGAGCTTATTAAGAGCTTATTGAGTGAAATTGGCTTAAAATTGAAATCAAAGTACAATTAAACGTGAAAACTGAATTGTATTGCTCAATTGAATTAAGTACAAGTTGAAAGAAGGAAAGTACAAAAGCTTAAAGCTAATTTGCTAAAAGTTTGAAAGAAAATGCTTAATTTTGAGAGAATTACAAAACTGAAAATTAAAACAAAAACAACAACTGAAAAATATGAGCCCTAAGCTTCTATTTATAGAGGATTGAAGAAGAGAGGAGTGGAATTCTCGAAACTTCCACTTAATCTTGGCCCTTGATCATTTTCGAGTCATTTGTAGCCGTTTGATGAATTTGATGAGGTGTTTGATCCAATTAAATGTTGACACGTGGTCGAAATGATGTGGAGGAGGTTTATGAACGAGCTTGAGTGTTATAGAGGAGCGGGGGTGTGGATTTGGTGATTGGGATTGTTAACGAAAAAGGGCGGGAAAGTTTGTTGAGTTTGTTAGAGTTGTTTTAAAAACGCGTTTTCTGTTTAAAACTTTGAAGATATAGCACAAATGGTCCCTGCGATTTCCCCGTCCAAATTGTAGATATAAAACAAGTTTGAAAATGACAAAATCGGCCCTTGTGGTTTTTATCTCCCTTTTCTCTTTATAAACAAACTTTCCACTATTTGCAATCTTAGTCCTTGAACTTCAAAACTTCAAAATAGGCCTTTAAACTTTGAACACTTGTCATTATTAGTCCTTGGCTTTATTATTTTGGCCTTTGACTTCCTTCCTTGCTGTATCGGACTGATCCGGCTTTGATTTCTTTCATTCTTCACTCTTGACTTTGTCTTTTCCCGTTTCTTGTCGGTTTTTGACTGTTTTTGCTTCTTTTTGTCCTTTATATCCTTTCCTGCACATTTATCACAAAAGCACACATTTTTCTATTCTTTTGGCATTTTCTTGGCTTTTATTTGGCAAAATCCCGGGTAATTTTAATATACAATTAAGCAATTATCAGTGAACAGTACTCCCAAATTCTCACAACAATCAACAAGAGCAACACTCCTAAACATGAAGCACCAACTTTCTCCATAACAACTAGATCAGGAATTAGCACTCAAGACCCACCTTTTCCAGCCTCGCCACGACCAGCAACTGGCAACTTTATCGAGGGGGAAACCGAAAATGAAGGGCCTAAGGGCACAAAACCAAGCATTACACAAGAACCTGCCCCTCGGTCATCCATCCTTTACCAACCTTCCAAGACATCCAATCCACCTTTTTCGTCCAGATTAAAAAAGCAGAAAAAGGATGACGAAGATGAGCGGCTTCTCTCAATCTTTAACCAAATTCATATCAATCTGCCATTCCTTGAAGCTATGATTCACATGCCAAAGGGAGCCAAAGTTTTGAAAGATCTACTTTCGCATAAGGAGAAACTTAAGAAAGCTACCTCCTCAGTTAAACTTAGTAAAGAGTGTTCCGCTATTATTCAAAGGAGTCTTCCCTAGATGGAAGGAGACCCAGGCAGCTTCACACTGCCATGTCTCATCGGACCCTTGGCAGTAAAGAATGCCCTGGCTAATTTAGGAGCAAGTATAAATCTCATGCCACATTCTGTCTTCCGACGATTAGGGATTTCTAAACTTAAACCCACCAAAATGAGTATTCAGCTGGCCGATCGGTCTATAAAACACCCCATCGGGGTCTGTGAGAATCTATTGGTAAAAGTTAGCAAATTCATCTTCTCAGTTGATTTCGTAGTTCTAGAGATGGATGAAGACGAGTTAGTCCTGATCATTTTGGAATGGCCCTTCCTCGCCATGGCAAGAGCTGTGATCAACGTACACAAGGGAAAATTGAGTTTAAGGGTCGAAAGTGAAACCATCACCTTTAACATCGAGAAATCTATGAAATCCAAACACTCCCGTGACGATTACCTGTATTGCGTCGATCACACCGTTAAGTTAGTCCATGAACAATGGGTCAACACTGTAAATCATGACGGAAAATGGAATGAACAAGAAGAAGAGGAAGATTCTAACAAACCACTCGTCGTCTCTTTCTACCCGAGGACAGAACCGGTGGAACCACTTAAATGAAAAGCCCCAGAAAATCAACTAAAACCATCAAGCGTGGAACCACCCAAACTCAAATTGAAGGAATTACCTAAACACCTTAAGTACGCTTTCCTCCAGGAAAACAACCAACTCCCTGTAGTCATCTCATCCGCATTGTCCACCAACGAAAAGACCAAACTCCTCGAGGTTCTTCGGAACCATAAAGGGGCGATCGCGTGGAGTATCGCTGACATCAAAGGAATCAACTCATCCTTTTGTACAGACAAAATCCTCATGGAAGACGAGTTCAAACCAAGTGTCCAACCTCAAAGACGAGTTAACCCCAATATCAAGGAGGTAGTAAAAAAGGAAGTCATAAAACTCCTTGATGCTGGATTAATCTATCACATCTCTGACAGTCCGTGGGTGAGCCCTGTTCAGGTTGTACCAAAGAAAGGAGGAATGACTGTAGTAAAGAACGAGAAGGATGAACTTATCCCACAACGAAAAGTCATCGGATTGCGCGTATGTATCGACTATTGTAAGTTGAATAACGCAACCCAGAAAGATCACTTTCCACTTCTGTTTATCGATCAGATGCTCGAATGATTGGTTGGGCATGAACACCACTGCTTCCTAGACAGGTTTTCTGGATACTTTCAAATCCCTAAGATCAAGAAAAAACCACGTTCACCTGCCCTTAAGGGACCTTCACATACAAACGAATGCCCTTCGGATTATGCAATACCCCGACCACTTTTCAACGCTGCATGACAGCAATATTCCATGAGCTTATCGAGGATAACATGGAAGTATTTATGGACGATTTCTACGTCTTTGGTAGTTCTTTTGACCACTGCCTTAAAAATCTGGAGAAGATGCTAAAAAGGTGCGAGGAAACCAACCTTGTATTAAATTGGGAAAAATGCCACTTCATGGTAAAGGAAGGAATCGTCCTCGGCCATAAGGTCTCATGTTCTGGGATTGAGGTCGATAAAGCAAAAATCGAGGCAATTTACAAACTACCATATCCAACGAATGTGAAAGACATTCGAAGCTTTCTAGGACACGTTGGTTTCTATAGAAGGTTCATAAAAGATTTCTCACAAATCGCACGCCCAATGACCCAGCTCCTAGTTAAATATGCACCATTCAACTTCTTTGAAGAATGCATCCAAGCATTTGACACATTAAAACGTGAACTGACACGGGCACCAATCATGATCAAGCCCGATTGGTCATTACCTTTTGAAATCATGTGCGACGCAAGTGATTATGCTGTCGGGGCAGTACTAGGACAGAGAATTGACAAACATTTCAAGCCCATACACTACGCCAGCAAAACAATGAATGAAGCACAAGAGAACTACACAACTACTGAGAAGGAGCTTTTTGCTGTTGTTTTTGCCTTTGACAAATTCCGTCAATACCTGGTCCTATCCAAGACCATCGTCTTCATAGATCATTCTGCCCTGCGATATCTATTTACGAAACAAGATGCAAAACCACGCCATTCGATGGATCTTGTTACTTCAAGAATTCGATATCGAGATCCGTGATAAGAAAGGTGCTTAAAATCTAGCAGCTGATCATCTCTCCCGACTCGAACACCTCGACCTAGGGAAGCTAACCAGGGCTGAGATAAAGGACTTATTTCTTGAAGAGCGATTGATAGCAATCTCCGACAATAATAACGAACCATGGTATGCTGACTATGCTAACTATTTAGCTAGCCGAATACTGCCTTTCCGATCTACCCGCCAAGAGAAACAAAAATTATTTAGCGATTTGAGGCATTACTTTTGGGATGAGCCCTTCCTATTCAAACAATGTGCTGACCAAATCATACGAAGATGCGTGGCTGGAGATGAAGCTGCACAAATTCTTCGACAATGTCATAACGGACCATCTGAAGGACATCATGGCATCGTCACCACCGCAAGGAAAGTCTTCGAGGCCGGGTTTTACTGGCCACATATCTTTCGCGATGCGCGTAAATTGGTCCAAGTCTGTGATGCATGTTAGCGGGCCGGAAACATTTCCTCGAGAGACGAAGCACCCCAAAATTACATCCAAGTCTGCAAAATATTCTATGTATGGGGGATAGACTTCTTGGGACCTTTCCCCTCATCAAACGAAAACAAATGCATCTTAGTAGCTATCGAATACGTATCCAAGTGGGTAGAGGCTCAGGCCTTTCCCA
Source organism: Tanacetum coccineum (assembly GCA_026074375.1). NCBI lineage: Eukaryota > Viridiplantae > Streptophyta > Magnoliopsida > Asterales > Asteraceae > Tanacetum > Tanacetum coccineum. Next base: position 52,666 of record BQNB010008137.1, read on the forward strand.
CCAGTGATGCTAGGAACGCAGTGAACTTCCTTAGGAGACTATTCGCACGATTCAAAATACCAAAGGCCCTTATTAGCAATAGGGGTACTCATTTCTGCAACTACCAAATGGAGAAAGCAATGAAACGATATGGAGTGGTTCACCGATTCTCCACAGCATATCACCCACAGACATACGGACAAGTCGAGAACACAAACCGCGCAATAAAGCGTATTCTTGAAAAAATCATTGGGAACAACAAGAAGGACTGGTCATACAAATTAGATGACGCATTATGGGGATTTCGAACAGCATTCAAAACCCCTTTAGGAACGACCCCGTTTAGAATAATCTATGGCAAGGCATGCCATCTTCCTGTCGAGTTGGAACACAAGGCATATTGGGCCATAAAAAACTGCAACACGGACCTTACGAAAGCTAGGGAAAACCGGTTCTTACAGATTAATGAGTTGGACGAAATGAGACTTGACGCCTATGAATCATCCATCTCATATAAGGAGAGAACGAAAAGGTGGCACAATAAACGGATAAAATTACCAATTAACTATGAAAAAGGAGATAAGGTACTTCTCTTTAATTCACGATTAAGACTATTCCTCGGAAAACTTAAGTCAAGATGGTATGGTCCATTTTCGGTAAGCAAGGACATGAAAAACAGAGCAATTGAGTTGTACGATGAGGAAGGAAGCGAATTTATCGTAAATAAACAACGGGTGAAGCCATATCAAAAGAACTTATTGGATACCAACAAAGATGATTATGTAACTCTCGACAATGATAGAGAAGTTACGTAAGAACGTGTGGCTTCGAGTCTAGCTACAAGACTCGTTAATAAAGAAAAGCGCTTCTTGGGAGGCAACCCAATTTACTTTTCCCGTAAATTAGGAGTGTCATGTGTGTTTTAATTCTTTACCGTTTGTTTTATTATGTTTGAACTATCTTGTAATCATGCTTTGTTTGTCTTTAACCTCGTCTTAATTTCAATCAAAGGTATTTTGCAAATAATAAGTGTAGGGGAATTTATCCGGCTTTTGAGCCAAGTTCAAGCATGTTAAATAAATTGTTTAGATTAATTCGCGTTAGTTTCGAGTCATATGATTGAATTGTTAAATCTCAGGTTTTATGCAGCTATTTGTAGAGGAATTAACTTATGGAATCAAGTGAAGGAAATTTTTCATCAAAAACAAAAATTTCGTTTTCACAGAACGTGGAGACGGCGTCACAATTTACACGTGACGCCATCACCATGACACCTGTGACGGGGTCACAAAAACCTTGATGGCGTCAAACGCCTAGGTCCGTAAAGCTTAAAATTTTTAATTATTTTTGAAAATAAAACTTGCATAACATTTAAAATATGTATTCTTTTGTTATAAACCTGCAAAACCTAATGATTTTACACAGATTTCCATCCTTATCTATCGAGTCAAACCCAATTCATATTGTAAACTGTTTTATCGCACATTTATGCTGGTGTAGTTTCTTTGCCTTTGATTACAGGTTATATTGATGAGAATATGCTTGGAAGTTCCTTAGGAAGTTTCATGGATGATTCTTGGAGGACGATTTAACTAGTTATCACATGTTTCTTCTCCATTATTGAGCAAACCAGGGGAGTACTAGTTTCTTTTCATTTTTTTATTTTCCCTTTATTCGTTCTTACGGGTACTTCTAGAGAACATTGGGGACAATTGTTGAGACTTGAAAGACTTCAAGGACACTTAAGGTTACTACTGCGCAGGTACATAATGGAAATTATACTAAGTAGTTAGTACTGGTAGTATAATGTTACCACTGCTAGTTACTACTGTTAGTATAATATTAGTACTGTTAGTATGAAGTTACTACTGCCAGTAGAAGTTAAGACTGCTCAGAGTTGAATGTAGGTCCTTGGTTTTGGATCTATATAGCCTTTGTAAGACAATAGCTAACTTGAATAAATCCAAATCAACTATGTGAGAGACACTGACTATGAATATCAAGTGTTTAAGCGAAACTTAACACAAGATTAAGAAGAACACAATATAATATCTAACTTTGCAATTGATTTATATTAAGCTCAATGCTACTATTTTTTATAAACTCCTATGCGTAGGGTACCCTTTTATACACCAAGGAAACCCTAAAGGCTATACAAAACGTGTGAAAAGATAACATATATCTTTTCCTAATATATCTCTAAGATAACACTTATCTATAGAACATACTTAACTAGACAAGAACAGAACTAACTATTGTTCTCCCAGACTTAACTTAGTACTGGCAGACTTAACTATGTCTACCAGACTTAATTCTATAACTACCAGACTTAAGTCTGTTTACAATAATTCCTAGCAATCCTCCCCTAACTTGATCTTCACTTGTAAACTTCAAGTTTCTTTGATTATCTTCATGATAAGCTTCTTGAGGATTTTGTGAGCATAATCTTTGGAATTATTCTTGAACTGCAACATAATGATCTTCTTGTATAAACAGGTTCTTGACTTCTATCAGCAACTCTTGAAATCATCATAAAGAATATTTGCAGCAGCAAATCTTTTCAGCAACACTTGAATAAGCAGCAACATTGACTATATGTACATCAAATCATAAAATTTCAGTCTATTCTCATCACTTCCAGGTGTTTTAACTCCTGTGAGAGGTGAATCATTGAAAATTTAATGGATTTGATGTCTCTTTACCAGTTAGCCATTAACTCTGGAGTAGTCAGTCCTTTGGCCACCAGAAAGGAGCCATGTCAGTGGTTGACTGAAAACCATTTCAACTCGTAACACGTGAAACATTGGTGAGTTGAATACCATAATTGGGGTTTTTATATTGGCAAACCCATTACAGCATAAGGATATGATATGCCTTTACCTTAGCCGTTTGCTTAGGGCAAGTCAATCCTATAGGCACCAGAAAAGGTAAATTCCCCATGGTGATTGATTACCATATCAACTCTTTAGTACATGAAACTTGGTGAGTTGATGTAACCAGCCTACTTTTTAGGTAAAGTGTCAACCATCTAATATGGATTGCATTTGTATTTACCCATAAAGCCATAATCTCTGGACTAGTATGTTTTTTTCCACATCCTTTACACATCCATAAACTTGTGGGCTAGCCAACTCTTCTTAAACACATATGGTGAGTTAATAACCATACAATTTTTGGCAAATTGTCAGCCATAAACGGATTTGAGAAGTCTTTACCAAGAGCCGTTTGCTCCTGGACTAGCCAGTCCTTATGTCTGTTAGACATGGTGGACTGATGACCATTTGTTGTGTTAGTGCATAACACCTCCACCAAGTGTTGTTCTCCTCATCTCCATTCTAGATTTCTAACTCATCAATCTCCATTATTTTCTAATACCAGCTTGCTTCTCCATCATTTTCAAAAGTTTATAACAATCCTCATCTGGTTATCCCTCCTTAAAGTTTCGTGATCAACATAGCTTTCATACTTCAACCACACAAAGGATATTTTTCTCTCTATTCGTCTTATAAAACATCTGCAGACCCAAGTTCAAACAATGTAACATTGCAGCATCTAGTATCTCCCATAAATATCCTTTGTTGACCGTGCAAAACTCCAAATTAAATATGTACCTAAGGGGTTCTTCAAAACATGTTTCTACAGAGTATCCCAAAGTACATTTATTCAAATTCATCCTCTGGCTCAATCATACCATGTATTCATTTATTACAATCGAGTATAGCTCTGTAATATCAACTATTGATATGTCAGTCAGACATTTCCTCCAAAGCTTATGTATACCATATCAGTTTCCCAATCTCCCCTTACAATCTGGTAAACACCATATTCCTTACCTGCTTAATGATCTTTAATTGGCTATATTGGGGTAATTTGTAGCTACAGAACAGATTAATGGGAATTTTTAGTACCTGAAGTAGAATCAATCCTTTTCAATAGCTTTATCTGTATCTTCATCTCATCCTTATCATGGTCTGTATGGAATCCTTTCCTTGCTATCTGTTTTCTCCTCTTTCCAGTCTTCTTGGTTGGCTTATCATCTTTGTCTTCTTCAATCTTCTCCTCTGTTGGTTGAGTACCTTCATCATCAAACTTTAGCTTCTTTGTAGTTTTAGTTTGAATCTCTTTACCAAATCTCTTCAAACTTTCCTTTGTTGCTTCAAAGTTCATAGGGACATAGGTATCCAATTGCTTAACAAAATTTTCAAATTCTGCTTTCACTTCTTCAAAATTCAACTTCTTCAATTGAGTCAACTTCCATGTCCCTTGATTCTTTAGAAAGTTTGACATATAGTTCCTGAGCTGTGTTTGAGTCATAGGCTTATTTCTTTTTGCTCTAGCTCTTTCCTCTGCAAAGTGTTTTCTTCTTTGATTTACCAACTCTACCATCGTTTTTGCATAATCTTCAACAGTAAGATCCTTTCCAAGCACACTTTCCTTCAATTCTACAATTGCTTCAAGCTTTGCTCTAATAGTATCCCAATCTTCTTCAGTATAAGATTGGGCTTCAAACTGAACTTGAGCCTTCCTTTTCTTTTGTTCCTCTGTTAATTCTTGCTCTTCAGCCATCCTTTGAGCTATAAGTGAATCCAAATGAACTTGTTTGGCCACTTCTTCCTTTTCCAAAGCTTTTTCTAAAGCATCTAATCTGATAGCTTCAGCAAGTCATGCTTTCTCTTGAAGAATTTGTTCTTTTGTCTTTCTAGAAGCTTGAGTCTCTTCTTCTTCTGTAATAGGAGCCTTTCCTTCTCTTCTACCTCTGTCTGGAGAAGGTACTGACACTCTTATGCCACCAGTATTAACTTTTTCAAAGACAGACTTAACTTCTTCAAAGTCCAAACCAGTACCGGCAAATTCTTTTGAACTCTTCCTTCTCTTGTATCTCTTTCCTTTGTCAACTGACTTGATCTTTTAAACTTTTGTTAAGATTGCAGCAGCTTTCAGAGTTGTAGGTCTTATGTCTTCAACTTGTTCCTCCCCTGAAGCATTGACAGTCTTTGAGGGAGTAACAAGCTCTTGTACCAAAGATACCAGAGGATCTAAATCACGAGTCTTCCTCCCCTGAGCCTCTGTTTCTTCCTCCTCACAATCAGACAAAAGAACCCTCTTGGTCTTTCTCTTCAAAGTAACCTCCAAAGTCTTTACTCTGTCCACCAAAGTGAGGATAGCTTTCCCAAAGGTCTGTTTGGTTTCCTTGAGCTGCTTCTCTAAGTTACCAATCCTTGTCATTAACTGGGAAATAGTAGCTTCTTGTCTAGGTGTAGGTGGTTGTTGGTCAGTTGATGGTTGTTCAAAGGTATGCTCCATTGGTTCATGTGTAGGTGAAGGTGAAGGTGAGGGGGATGCAGTGGTAGTTTCAGCAATAGGTGTAGGTGGTGCAGGTTGAGATAGAGGTGGAATAGTTGTGGCTTCAGATGGTATAGGTTGAGTTGTAGGTGGTGTTGGTGGTACCACACTAGATGATGGTTGAGGTTGAGTGACAGATGGAGCTTCTTGTCCTGCACTTGGATCAACAATAGACAACATAGCAGGCAACAAAGGTCTTGGTACCCCTCTAAAACCCCTTTTCATGTTTCCAAAAATCTTTTTGGTCAAGGTCACAGCCAGATAAGGGTGTTTGTTTTCAGTTTGTATATCCAAAATCATTTGTAGAAAACGAGGATACATCAAAAACTTTGTTTTGCTTTTCAAGTTTGCCACCATGCCATCAAAAATTAGTTTTGAAAAATTATAAACTCTGCCAGTGGAAAGACAAATCAAGGCAGTAGCAATATTGCTACCAAATTGATCCCATCCACCACTTTTAGAGCTCATACAATGTAAAATATGGTGGACTAAGAATCTCCATTGGGGTGTGAAAAAGCTTTTCCAAAAGGTAAAAGATCCATCAGTAGGATACCCCATATGCCCCATCCCCTCAAAAATCTCATTGTTTGGCAACATGGTAATCCCTGAAGCATCTGCTAATTGAAGCTTACTTCTAATAGATGCCTCAGTGATTGTATACTCAATAGTATCAATAGTTGCTTTTAACTCGAGAGTCCCATCAGCAAGAGTTGTGGCAGTAGCAGTCTGCCAAAACTGTTTGACTAGGGAATCATGGATAGTAGGATTATTAGTTAAAGCATACCTGAGGTTGGAACCTCTTAGAAAATCCACTATCTCTGCAAACCCTGCACTTTCGTCAGGTTTGCGCAAAAATCCCACTTGATTATGTTTGTCGCAGTATTTTAATTGAGCCATGATTTGAAAGTTGCAATAAAAGGTAGTGACGTGGACAGAAAATTACTGGGTTTAGGTACTAGTGAGGTTCTACGATGCTGGTAAAAGAAAATTAATATATCCTTTGTAAAAAAGAAATAAGATTTTTCTACTTGATAAGAGGGAATAGTAAATAAAAGATAAGTATGAAAGAGAAATTCCAAACTTTATCTTTTATTTAGCTTTCTTGTTAACGACAACTAGCGCCGTTGAAAATCTGTAACACGGTAACATTTTAACAGTGTTTTAATATCAGCAAAAATCAATTTTCCGCAAACCAGCCAATAATGGTAACCTACCCGAATGATAAATTTACACTACTAGACTTAAACTTTGGTAACTCAAGAATTAAGTTGTTTCAACTGAATCTAACTATTTTTCAACCAAAATAAGTATTTATTAAAGATTTCAAAATAAAGGGGGGGCCCTTATTACACTTCCTTACAATCTACAATCCATGCTATTCATGCAAGAATTAGTCTAAAAACAAAGAAATAACATGCTACACGAGGTTTGTATAAACCAGATTTACTTAAACTAAACTATCCGATTACATACTACTAATACCAAAAATTAATTATATTACTACAAGAAGTAAGACTGCTCTACCAGAATTAAGACTACTTAAGCCAGAATTTAGGTAAACTAACTACCATAATTATACAAACTATATAACTAAGCCTCCCCTTAAACGTAGCTATGGGTTTATCATACCAATACTAACCACTAAGAAATTAAACCTTGGTCTATCAAAATGTTTGGTCAATAGGTCAGCTACATTTAAGTCATGTGTGAATTTTCTCCACCCTATATGAGATTCTTCTCAGAACAATCTCTTATACAATATGGTGACGTACTTCCGATGTGACTTTACTTTGCGAATGATATTTACTGGGTTCTTCACAATGCAAAGTGTGCTTTCATTATCAATTGTGGATTTTGGTATTCATGAAATTGAAACTATTCCAGCAGTTATATTTTGAACCCATAATACTTATCCACAACAATTTGCAGCAGCTACATATTCAGCTTCAGTTGTAGAAGTAGCCACTATGGTTTGTTTCTTGCATTGTCATGAGATAAGTCTTTGTCCAAGAAATTGACAACCACTTGTTGTGGATTTCCTGTCAAGGTTTGACCCACCATAATCACTATCAGAGAAAGCTTCCAGGTCAAAAGGTGATTCTCTAGGATACCATAAGCCCAAATTGGGTTTGCCCTTAAGGTACTTAAAGATTCTCTTCACAGCATTGAGATGTGAAGTCTTGGGAGTGACCTGAAAACGAGAACAAGTACATACTGCAAACATTATATCAGGCCTAGAGGCAGTTAAATACATGAGAGAACCTATCATAGATCTGTATAAGTGTACATCTACATCAACAGCTTCCTTATCTTTTGTCAATGCCACTTTGGTCTCCATGGGGGTTATTGCAGTTTTCACACTTACAAGATCAAATTTCTTGAGTATCTCAGCTACATACTTGTCCTGAGAGATGAAGATTCCTTCTGTGTTCTGTTTGACTTGTAATCCTAAGAAAAATGTGAGTTCACCCATAGAACTCATCTAAAATCTGCTTTGCATCAAGGCTTCAAACTCATCACACCAAGACTTTTTGGTAGATCCAAAAATGATATCATCAACATACACTTGAACCAGCATGATTTCCTTCTTGTCCTTTTAATAAATAAGTCTTGTCAATTTGACCACTCTTGTATCCATGCTTCTCTAGAAATGTTGAATAGGTTGCATACCAAGCTCTAGGTGCTGATGTAGTCCATACAAAGCTTTATCCACCTTATAACACCTTCTTTAGGGTGATCAGGATCAACAAAGCAGGAGGTTGTGAGGAATAACCCTCTTCATCTATAGTGTCATACAGAAAGGACTTTTTCATCATTTGGTTATTACTATAAACCCCATAAATAAGGCAAAGGCTAAAAATAACCTAATAGCTTCCATTCTTGCCACAAGAGCAAAAACCTCATCATAGTCAATACCCTCTTCCTGCGTGTACCCTTGGGCCACCAATCTTGCCTTATTTCTAACAACTACTCCTCTTTCATCTCTTTTATTTATGTAGACCCATTTTGTACCAATTACCTTCATTCCGTGAGGTAGATCTACAAAAACACATACCTGTTGCAGCTTAAACTGTAACAACTCCTCTTGCATGGCTTGAACCCAACTGTTATCTTGTAGAGCTTCAGAAATCTTTTTAGGTTCCTCCTGAGATAGAAAACATGCAAACAAACAATGCTGTTGATCTTTGTGATTGTTTCTTTGTTGCTTTTGAATATAGCTGATAAGTGCATGAGCTCTTGATTTTTGCTGCATTTTGCTTCTAGTTTGCACAGCTGACTTAGGATCACCAAGTATTTGACTTTTTGGGTGAATATTATGAATCCTAAGGGTAGGAGTGGGACTGACTTCGATTTCTGTTGGTAAGCTGTTGAAGTCAGTTACCATACCCTCTTCATCATAAGAAACCTCATAAAAAATTCCTGTCTCAGACTTGTGAAAAATTTCGAGCTCTGACATAGGTGAATCATCAGGATCAAGCCTACCAGTATTAACTGGTTCACTACCAGAATTAACTGAAAGAGTGTTGGTAGAGTTGTTTTCAGGTACTGTCCCTAAATGCTTTTGAGCGATTTCTTCCAACTCTCCTCTAAAAACTAGAATCTTAGGATTATCTTCAGTAGAAGAAGCCTCCTTCTCTTGTTGAGGTTCTGTCAAAATCTTCTCTTTCTTTGAATTTGTAGAAGACTTCCTTGTTTCCACTTTTTCTTCAGTATTCTTTACAGCTGAAGGCACAACAATAAGCTCTGCATCCTCATCTTTTTCCTCAGAAGCATTAGCATTTGGAGATTGTGAAGTACCTGCACTGTTAGTTACTTCTGAAGTACCTGCATGTGGGTTAGCTTGATTCTCCAAAGATACAGGAATATAATTCATAGAGTCAGTAAGATATTCAATATCAAACATCCATCTATACCCTACTCCTTTGACATTAGGTTTATCTTCAAGAAAATTGACATGCAGATTTACTTCTACTCTTTTGGTTACTAAATTATAAACCCTATAGGCTTTGCTATTTAGTGAGTAACCAACTAAGAAACCCTCATCAGATTTTCCATCAAACTTGCAGCACCTAAAGTATCTAAAATTTGTAACATGACACCTAAAAAGGTTTATGTAGCTAATAATTGGTTTTTGGCCAAACAAAAGCTCATAAAGTGTTTGTTTTGAGGTTTAGTCACTCTTACCCTATTTAAAACATAGCAAGCAAAATTGAAAACACTGAACTTACAAAGTTAAATCATGCACTTCAAGAACAACTCAAAGAGGAGAAAAAGATCAACGAAAAATGGCTAACTAGCTCAAAGAAAGTTAGTCAATGTATCAGTTAGCAAATCCCTCACCAAAAGAAAAAAAATATTCCCATAAAATTCAAGCATATCTCTATTCTTAAATTCAGTGCCATTATCTGATCTAATAATCTTAACCCTATGATTAAGCTGGTTTTCAATCTGCCTAATGAAGTTCTGAAGAATGCCACTAGTTTCATCCTTAGAGGCCAAAAAGAATACCCAACTAAATCTGGTACAATCATCAGTAATTACAAGGCAATAACTTGCATGATTAATGCTTTTTACAGAAGTAGGTCCAAAAAGATCCATATGCAAGGTGTGTAATGGCTCAGTGATTAATCTTTCTAATTTAGCCTTGCAGGAGGCCCTGTGTTGCTTTCCTTTATGGCAAGCAACACATGTATGGTCATTTCTGAAAACCTTGGAAGGTAGACCTCTTACAAGGTTTCCCTTCACAAGTTTGTTTAGGTTTTTAAAATTGATATGACCTAACCTCCTGTGCCACATTTTAGATTCATCAGATGTGGCTTTAGCAATCAAACAGGCAAAACCTTTTGCAGGTGTAGGTGTCTTCATATCAAAACTGTACATATTGTGATGTCTAGGGACCTTTAGAAGTATCTGATTTTCATCAGGCATCTTAAAGTCAGAAGACACAACAAGACATTCAGTTTCAGTAAAAAGAACCTTGTGCTGCTTATCACATATTTGTGATATTGAGAAAAGGTTAAAATGCCCTAGTTCTTTTACAAAAGACACACTATCAAAATCTAAATTACCAACTCTTATTCTTCCTTTACCAGTTATGTAGCCTTTGCTACCTCCAAAGGTAACAGATCCCCCATTGAATTCTTCAAAATCCTCCAGTTGATCCTTGTTACCTGTCATGTGCCCTGAGCATCCACTATCAAATATACCTCTATCTACCATGTTCTTGAGTGGATGATCCTGCACATGAAAAAGAGAAATTAGTTTCTCTTAGGGACCCAGGCCTGTACAGGCTTGGGTCTGCCTTGTGGACCTTTTGTAATCACAGTTCTAATAAAAGTTGGTCCACCATTACAATTGGAGTTTGGTCTAGTGGGTCTCCAATTATAACCTGCTGAGGTCTTAACAGCAGATCCCCAATTTCCCTTTACAGCATGAGAATGAGACATTTGTGCTGTATTTTTTGCAAAGGGTCTTCTTACAGATGAATGTGATTTAGAAAAGTTACTTCTTTGATTAAACTTATTCACCTGTGGTCTTTCAGAACTAAAGTTGGGTGAGGTACTGGTAGGTACTGGCTGTTTAGGTCGAACAGAATTAACATTAAAACTACCAGTATTAACATTTGACCAAACAGAATTAACATTTTGCCTAACAGAATTAATATTTGTCCGAACAGTATTAACATTAGGCCTAACAGAATTAACATTTGGCCTACCAGAATTGAGTATTACTGATCTAGGAACAAAATGATTAGCATGATTAATCCTGTCAGCATTATTCCATACTGGTTTTGTCACCCCATTGCCAGTATTAAAAACCCTTTGTTTCTTAGGTGCAGCCTCTCTGGCCATTTTCTTTTCATAGTAGTCACAATCTTTAATCAAATGGCTTAGACTACCACAAACAAAACATTTCTTCTTTGCGAAAGAGTAACCTTCCCCTAGTTCTCTTTCCATCATAGCATTCTAATTCTTCCTGTTAACTTTAGGTGTTTCTTGATCTTTGATTAGTTGCCTAGGAGTTTTTATGTGTGTGACACAACTAGGTTCAACCTCTTTTGATTTTGGGACAGACCCACCTTTTTCATTTGTTGTAATAGGTTTAGACACATACACTTCTTGAGGTACTCTTGAAATCTCATATTCAAGATCAACAGAATGTTCAGAGGAAGTTCCAATAGATCCTACACTATCATTAGATTAACAGGTAGAATATTCACTGGATCTATCATTTGATACACTGGGTTCAGGCTCTTGGGGTCCTTTTTTACCATAAACATACAAAGACTCATCAATTTCTTCTTGTGGTTTAGGAGTATAATCTCCACTTAAGGGATGTGGAACACCTTTAAAATCATTAGTTTTTATAAATCTACTGTACAAAGGTTTCCCAACGGAGTCCTCTTCTGTATAATTAAAAACAAAAAAATTCATTTCTTCCTCATAACTTAGAACCTCATTGTTTGATTTTATTTCATACCCTAAGCCAATTTTACTACTTGAACTCATGCCAGAATTAATTAATCTCCAAAGATTCTTGGAAGAATCTTTCCATGAATCTAATGTTTTCTGCAATTGTTCCTTTTCTTTTACAGCTTTCATTCCAATTCTCCTATATTTTTTAAGCTTTTCATCTTTTTCATATATTTCATTTGCCTGAAATGTAAGCTTTTCATTTAGAGAAAGTTGTTGTTTTTGAAAAGTAACAAGTTGAGCTTCTAGTTTCTTAACAGCTTGACTATAGGCAAGTATTTGTGCTTCTTGATCACCTAACTGATTCATTTGTTCATCACACATCGAGGACCGAACAAGAAAACTTGTGTGACTAAAAGGGTTTTCAGTAAAACAGGCCTAACTTTTGGATCGATAGTCCGTTTTTATTAAGGCCCGTGATCTCTCAATCGAAGAGAAAAACGAGACGGATCACGCTGTATAACCACCCCATTAGGCTGGTTAAGGAAATTCGAAGCCCAAAATCCATCTTTTTTTTTTGTTTATCTATGATTTATTGACACTTTTTCATTGTTTTTTGGAATTTTTCGCCGCTATTCGATTCAAATCACTCACTAGGTTTTCTATTATTTTGTAAAATCCGTTAATTTCATTTATCGTTTTAATCAAGAGAAGTGTAAAATCCCGTGAACGTGAATTGCTTACACAACCACAACTTCGATCACATCATATCCACTTAAGATCCAACAAAATCAATCACACTTCATAATTCATAACTATTCATTCATCATGTCTACTCTAGTTAACACATCCTTCACAGATAGCCAAATGCATAACCAATAAATGGCAGCTGGTTCAAAAGAGCGTCACCGATGCTTGGACCAGTGAAGATATTTCTCAGTGGCATTTCGCGTTTTCTTCCTACGATACCTTGACACTAAATCGAATGTGAATATCCAAGAAGTTGGCATCTTGACGTCCCATAATATGCCTTACAACGTACTAATTGCAGCAGTTGAAGCAGCAAAGAACATTCTACCAGTAGCTGCACATGAAGAAGTAGAGACAATACACAACATGACAGCAGAGAACAAACTTTACTTTCAAGCTGAAAAGGAAGCTATTTTCTTGATTCTGACTGGTATGGGGATGAAATTTACTCACAGTTAATGCATGCAACTCAGCAAAGGAAGGAATGTGGACAGCCATTTAAAGGCTAACAACAAGGGAAATCGTTGAACATATACAAGATGTAAAAACCAATCTATTCTGGGAATTTGGGAAATGTACTTCTCAAAGGGATGGACAATTCCATGGAGTCTTATTTACTCACCGAGGTTTTTATAAACTGATGAATGAGTTACAAAGGAACAACTTGCAAGAATCTCCAATGCAAGTGAATCCGTTCAATTTCTAACACAACTTCAACAGAATGGTCAAGATTGTGTAACGGTTGTCAAGCAGAAGACAGGAAAATACACGCCTCATACACAAGCTGTTTGACGTTCTGAAGCAGTTTCAAATGATTAATGATATCCGTTCTGAGAGATTAGCCAGAAGTGCAAATCCATTAGCACTTCTTGCGGCTGCTCAACCATATTCAGATAACTACTATCAGGCACCAAAACCTCAAAGATCGAATGCACCATCATACATGCAATCTTCTTCCACACGACCAAGTGCGTCTACCAGACACAAAGGCAAAGAGATCGCCAAACCAGTTACTCCTCAATCTGAGTCCGTTTCTGAGGAAGACAGTGATCCAGAACAAGCTCGGAGGGATAAGGATATGCAAAAGAACTTGGCACTCCTTGCTAAGTACTTCAAGAAGCTGTACAAACCTACCAACAACAACCTTCGAACTTCTTCAAACTCCAGGAACAAGACTGAAGATACCACACCAAGGTATAACAATGACAATCAGTCAGGACAGTTTGGGAATCAAAGGACGATGACAGTTGCTGGGGCTAGGGAAACAGTAGGCAGTCCGGTAGTGCAACAAAATGGGATACAGTGCTTTAACTGCAAGGGATTTGGACACTATGCCAGGGAATGCAGGAAGCCAAAGCGGGTTAAAGACTACGCGTATCACAAGGAGAAGATGATGATGTGCAAACAAGCTGAACAAGGAAGACACGGATGAAGAGATTGATGAACAAGAATTGGAAGCACATTACAGTTACATGGCAAAGATTCAGGAGGTCTCACCTGCGGAATCAAGTTCTACTGATAACTCCATTGGAACAGGTACAAAACCATGATGAAAACTGATGTGTTTGCAATGTGAGACGACATCTGAAGCACCTGAATCCATTACGACACATAAGTTTTTGAGAAGGATGTAGCAATTATTCCTGATTCTCAAATATATGAACTAATGATATTCAGTTGATCAAAGCGCTGAATGTGTTGATGAGCGTGCTGCCTTGCTACTTTAAATGCAAATTTAACCCTTGATACTGAGAAAACAAAACGATTTAAAGCATTTACAGAAGCAAACGCATCATTGACTCAAGAACAGAAGGAATGCAAAACTAACCTTTGATGGGGGGGAGACTAGTAGGGCTCTGGTAGGCTCTACTAGCAGTCGTGATAGTTCTCATGATTGCACTTCATGACCAACGACAAGCTTGAGAAGTAAACGGCCCTTTATGACCTAACGAGTGATTATAAAAATACTTCTAACAAAGTTAATGACACTCTAGGACTATTAAGCTAATAAAAACATTGACATAAAAAGAGGTTTAAAAACTAAACCTAGTGAAATTTCAATTGTCAATCATAAAACACATGAGTCTATTCAAGAAACAGCGTCTGTTAAATAGTCACAATTTGAAAGGTCAACTCAAAGAGAAAACTAAGTAATATTCGATTTAAAGGTTAAGGAAGGAAAAGACATTGACACATGATTGAAATGGACAAACCAAATAAAGTTTTTAAATGAAATTCATTATAACGCAATCATCAATTCAAACATTCACATGTTAGCCCTAAAAGCGCACACGTATAATTAAACACCCTTTGTAATCCAAAGTACCTCAAGAAAGCCAATCTGATATAGCCTCGTTTGTATGAGATCCCATATGAATACTTCTGCATCCAGCAAAACAATTTTGCCCGATGGGGAAGACACAGTGAACACTTGACAAGGAGAGTAGATCAAAATTGGATAAAGACAAGTGAAACCATATAATTACACCTAACAAAACAGTCTATGATACTTTTCAAACCACCCATCCAAAGCTATCTTGATCATTGGAACGCCCGCTAAAGAAGTTAGGAAGACAATGTGGAGAAAAAACGTTGTTAGGACAAAACCCAAACATTGCGAATAAACGTTGGCTTTCTACCCATGTCTAAATCCATTAGTAAAAGTAGACTATTTATAACGAAATGATAAACAACTTCAATCATTTTCGAAACAATGTCAACAAACTTGTGTCTAAATCATACTAGTAGTGCATTTCCTACCCAACTGCTAAAAGTATGGAAGTTTTGATCAAAATCTTATAATGGCCTCTTTCAAGACAAAACTAAACATAACATTCATTGTTTTTATTCAGAACTAAAAAGAGAAATGAATGACGATTTGGAAGAGTACGTTAATTCCATTGAAAGGACTTGACGAACTTGAATCAGAAAAGGCTGATTTTTCAAACACAACCACGCAGAAGGCGCAAAGATCTATGAACGCGAAATAAATATGATTACTTCTTCGAAGATTGTTGTCTAAAGATGTTACATTTCATATTTGCATCCCTGTCTGAATCAAATGCCATACTGGAATGAAATGCATGTATCTTCATAAAGTCAAAAGAAAGTGAATCGTCTTGCACATAAAGACTTTCGAAACGAACCGAATCTGTTAACAAAGCAGTTCAATAATAATTTGTTAAAAAGTTTTTCTCAACTGAAAAACACTCAATTTCTCTTGAACTTTCTTTACAACATTGTAAAGAACAGATGAAAAACATCCGTTTGCAAAGAAAACGGATCTAATGTATTTCGAAAAGAACGTGAACAATATCATAGAAATACAAGATTTGAAAGCTCAAATGCAGATAAGAACATGGCAATAAAAGAGTTAAAGAAACTCATTCTGGTAACAAAAGAAAGTCTGTGGAAACTCATATTTGATTAAACCATCTGTTTTCGACACCAAATGCTCACCCGTATTTCCAAAACCATCAGTTTTAGGGAAACCACCTCCTTTTTCAAATCTCCTGAAATGAGAAGTATTTTAAAACAAAACAGTCGGTTAATAAAACTAATGTGTCCGATTGGTTTTTTATTTTAAAACCCATTCACTCAACAGAGTTTGCTCAGAATAGAAACAAGCGATTCGAAACCATAAATGTGCTGTAACCAGAAATGTATAGAATTGCCTCCACCACAACACAAAACTAAACAAAGACCACAGTTGCCTCATGCTTCTATGGAATACTAATCCTCCACATGTCTAAATCTCAGGAGTAACTCACAAAACTAGTGTTAGCAGACCACTACTTAAGAGCAATCAAGGAAAGATAAGTCGTGCCAAACATTAGTCAAGTGAAGTTTACAAAGAAGTGAAGTAGAAGACCAACCATAAGGATTTCTAGTATGTCTAAGAAACAAAGTCCCTGTAAAAAACTGTTAGAAATGACAGTTCAAACTCAAGACTTCGAATGCAAATGCTGATTGTGCAGATTGTTGGAAAAATGTGTGTTTAATTTCAGACATGACTGATGCTTGTGTTTCTAGAATACTTAAAGACTGATGCTAGAAACTTAGAAGCCTAAGGGTAGAGCCTATTAGTGCTAGTAAACCCAAGAGAAAAGCGAACAAATCGTTGCAACCACCCCATAAGAAAATCAGTTTGCACCAGATACCACTATTCAGACATCCAAGATTCCTATAAGGAGTTTGTATGAAATACAAATCAGGATGGAAATGGATGGATAGCTAAGTAGATGTACATCAAGTTATACAAGAACCCAAAAGCCACTTTAAGACCAAAAAGATATGGATACCTAAGAATTAGGAAAGCTAATGAATCACAAGTATCTAGTCCTACTATAGACATTGTCTCTAGGATAACTAATGTCTTGAAATATCAAATTCCTTAGAGATCCAATTTGTCCAATGTTTTTTCGTCATCCTCTAATTCCTCTTACAATTGTACAACTCATCCTATCCTTGTTGACTCTGATGCACAAAGCACATGTTCGGGCAATCTCAAGACTTTTGTGTAATTTGTGAGAAATTTTCTGTACTGTTTCGAATTGGAAATGATCCAGTTTTGCTCCAATTCTTGGTTATGGAGATCTAATCAAGGAAATGGTGACATCAAACAGGTTTATACGTCGAAGGCCTCAATCACAATCTTTTCACGGTGGTCAATTCTGTGAAGCAGATTTGGAGGTTGCATCAGGAAATCTACATTTGTTTGTGAGGAGATCTACAGGAACGATTTACTGACTGGAATTCGTGGATCTAATCTCAACACAATATCTCTTCAAGAAACAAAACTTCATCAACCCACAATCTGTTTCACATAGGCTAAAGCCTTCACCAACCTCAAACAATGGTTATGGCATCGAAACTTTCTCATCCTAACATCGATTACATCACGTTACTCCAAAGAAAGATGTTGTGACAGGCTTACCTAATTGACATAAATGTCAAGATTTAACTTTGTTCGTCTTGTGAAATGAGTAAAGTAACAAAAGAAGTACATTCAAGAGCAAAAGCATTCCTAGTTCCAAAAGAAGGCTAAATTTCTCACTTTGACATTGATGGTCCAATGCGCGTTGCAAGCATAAATGGAAAAGTATATTCTTTGATTAATTGATGACTATTCAAGATACACTTGGAACTCTTTTTCACATCCAAGAATGAAACACCAGAAGTTCTTTGAAAGACATTCTCACGATGATTCAACGCATCTTCAACTCAAGTGATTACTGTCCGTACTGACAAGGCAACGGAATCTTAACAAACAAACCATGCCTATTTCAAAGAAGAAGGCCATTGAACATTAAACTTCCACTACCTCGAACACCTGAACAGAACGGCCGTTGTCGAAAGCACGAACCGTACTCTTGTTGAGCTGCTCGAAAGTACATGCTTTCAGCTTCTAGAGCTTCATTGTATGTCCAGCTTTTGTCTGAAGCAGTTGTAAACAGCATGCTATTACCAGAGACAGATTCAATCATCATATCCTCTCCATGGAAAGATGGGCATATCACAATCATAAATGACAGAAACCTTCAATAAAACATCTTCACATCTTGGTTGCACTTGCAACAAAACTAGAGATGGGGAAAATCTTGAGTAAGATGAAAGAAAAAGGGGATCCCATGTGTCATGGTGGATATTCTACTCATCCGAAAGGATTATGGTGTTTACAACAAGAGAACACTCTTAATAGTTGTGTCCATTCATATCAGTTTTAAATGAATCAAAAGAAATGTGTCTGATCACAACAGTTCCAGACCTCGTACCACAACGACAAGAGATGCTTGTTGAAAATGTCCTTTAGCCCTCGTTCCTCAATGGACAAAAGGCGTCAGAATTATGACAACTCTCACCCCGTGCCCCCAAGACAAAAATGTTGTTCCTTCAGCATAGAAGCCAGATTCGTCACAACAAGGGTTGAATTTCTCATCATCCTTTACTTGAAGATATTACAATCCAACCCACGGTCAAGCTGAGGAAAACAACAATGATCAAGGCATCGAATGCATCATTTCAAAGACTAATTTATCAATCCTGTTGTACACGTGTACAAATGAAATTGTTGAATCGTCCTCACGCAACAATGTTAATACTGATGTTGCATTCATTTCAACAATAAAGCATGATTGACCCGATGGACCAGAGATTCACCATTAGAAACAAGTTCGTGTAAATCCAACCATAAGCCCGTATCAAACAAGAGAACGACAGCGATGCAACAGATCCTGAAATGTGAAGTTCGCATGGCTCACTGGTGAGTGTTGTTGAAACCAGAAGAACATTAAGGAGGCAAATGGCTGATTCACCTGCAATGGATCGAAGCAATGCCAGAAGAACTACATCAGTTCAACAGACCTAAAAAGTCTGGGAACTAGTCACAACCATTTGGCAAGATGATATAAATCTAAAGTGGTTATGGAATAACAAGAAGGATGAAGATCAAACTGTAATTCGCAACAAAGCACGACTTGTAGCTAAGGGATATGCTCAGGAAGAGGGTATTGATTTTGAAGAATCGTTTGCTCCAGTTGCTCGCTTGGAAGCAGTTCGTATTTCATTGCCCACGCGCACATAAGTCATTTTCCACTTATCTATCAGATGGACGTGAAAACGGCATTTCTAAATTGTCACACAGAAGGAGGAGTGTATGTTGCTCAGCCAAAAGGGTTAATGATCCATATCATCCAGTAAAAAGTCTACCTTCTAATGAAACCTTTGTATGGATTAAAGCAACTCCAAAGCCTGGTACGATAACTATCAAACTTCCTGATGTCCAAAGGCTTTTCTAAAGGTACAAATTGACCCAACTTTATAAAATACAGATACTGAGATAACTTCTACTAGTGCAAATTACGTTATGACATAATTTTTATGGTCTACAAACCCAAATATTCAAAAAGATTTTGAAAAGGTTAATGCACAGTGAATTTGAAATGTACTTAATGGGGAGATGAAATTCCTTTTTAGACTTAGTCCACCAGTCCCAAAGGTTTTTTATATCAATCAGGCCCAAGTACGCTTTAAAATTCCCCCCCCCCCCCCCCTGAAAAGCATAATAATGGACATTTGTCACATCCCATTGTACACACCATTGCTACAAAACCCAAACTATATGTAGATTTGAGTGGAAGAACCGTACACCAATTCAGATATCGTAAGTAAAATCGGGTCACTTATGTACTTTGACATCTAGTAGACCTGACTTAAGAGTGCAAGCAGTATAGCTATTGTTCACTTATCAAGCACGACCAACTCAAAAGCCACCTCAAGGAGATTAAAAGAATCATTAAATACCTAAAGAGGTCCATTAACATGGGACTCTGGTTACCCAAAGGATTCTGGCTTTTGAACTAACAGCATTTTCATAGCTTATCATGCCGGAGCCTAGATACTCGAAAAAGCACTTCTGGAGGATATAGTTCCCTTGTGATAAACTAGGTAAGCTTAGATGTTCAAAGAATACAAACTGCACTGCAATGTCTCAGCAGTGAGGCCGAGTATGTGGCGTTATCTGCGAGTTGTGCTCAAGTAATGTGGATGAGGACACAACTTCAATATTATGGCTTCAACTACAACAAAATACCGTTGTATTGCGACTCTCAGTCAGCCATACATCAATATCAAGCAACTCCGTAAACATTCACGGACAAAGCACATCCATACTCGGTATCACTTCATAAAGGAACAGGTTGAAAATGGTATAATTGAATTATATTTTGTCAGAACTGAATACCAATTAGCTGACATGTTTACGAAAGCCCTTCCTGAGGATCGGTTTAAGTATCTTGTCAGAAGGATTGGTATGAGATGTTTGACTCCAGCTGAACTGGAGGTTCTGACAAATGAGACTGCTTGATATCATCATCAAACATCACCATGTACATATTTTTGAGAAAAGCAAAATACAAAAATATAAAACTTCAAAAAGAAAATACAAAATCTGAAAAATAGAAAATTTCCAAAAAGAATCTTCTCGACATGTCTCTTGGAATCGATAACATTTACGTGCTTAGAAATGTCGATTAACATTGACACGGGTGTGTAAATGAAGTTCGAGCGAGAGTTTTTGCAAATAGTTTCAAAACATGTCATTTCTAATTTTCTAAATGGCTTATGTGCAAATGTCAGTACATAACCCGGACTTCAAATAAAGGAAGGTTTATAACTATCCTCACCAATGAGGAAAAATTAACGTTTCTCGGTCTCTTGAGCTGTCTTACAAAACACATTCAATGTTTTTTAGCTTAAGAAAAAGGAGAGTGTACGTTTCAGTGCGCTTACCCTTAACGTTAGAAGAGAAGTCCTCTAACATTTGGTTTTTCAAAAAGTTGAACGCGATTTTTAAAAATTTCTCGATGACAAATCATAATCTTTCAAAATTGTGTGTTCAACACTCCAACCCTCATAGTTTTTTCAAAGACAAAACAAATTTAC
This sequence comes from Tanacetum coccineum, assembly GCA_026074375.1. Lineage (NCBI taxonomy): Eukaryota > Viridiplantae > Streptophyta > Magnoliopsida > Asterales > Asteraceae > Tanacetum > Tanacetum coccineum. The sequence continues at coordinate 73,593 of BQNB010008137.1, forward strand.
AATTGGTCCTAAATTTTTGAGGGGGAGTTTTTCGAAAAACAAAGTTATAAAGTTCTGGATACATCATCACGACCATTCTTATGTATTCAAAAACCATTATCAAAATGTTCCAAACCATTCTATATGCTGACCATATTTTTCTCCCACAGATTTTTCAAGACATTATTTTTAAAACACAAGTATTTCAAAACAAGTGTTTATTTATTTAAAAATAAGGGAAGAAATGTAATTAAAATATGATCTCTAATTGATCTCAAAGGCTGAATCAGTAAGAAAAGGTTTTATGGTTTCAATCTATACCCACAACATCTTAATTTCAACGACGATTCTAAAGTCATAAAGTTTAGATTTAGGATCAACCTAATGATCCAACCAGAACCGGAGGATCTACCCAAGGATAATTCCAAAGTTCGAAATAGCATCCTTAGTAATGATTGGAGAAGAATGTATATGGATAATGCCGAACTAAGATTGAGTTAACACTGGAACAATCACAACAAGGAGTTAAGTAAGACGTCCCTGGTAAGAACTTGAAAGGCGTTGAAGAATGAAAAAGAAATGTAATGGATAAAGAGTCTAAACAAAGAAGCCCTCCACACAACTTAATGCAAAACCGTCAATACATATACTGTCAGAATCACAAGCGTGATTGCTGACATTGAAAACAATTAAACATGGACCCAGTGATGCTATGCACCAACCCTTCCTAGCCATTCGGGTTTCTTCAACAGAAACTTGTCCTCATTTGTCACGGAGATATCACACAGTTATACATGACATCTCATTCTGATATCGTTGATATGAATAGTGCAAAACTGCTCCATCTCCGATACTAAAACCAAAATGCACTAATCGAGTCTAGAGCCAAGAGATCAATCAAAATCTCATTAGGACACATTCCATTTCAAACACTTGTTGAACATCATCAAGTCACAAGCTGTTATCAATGATTCCTACGCAATAATCAATAGTGATATTTGCCAGAACATTCAGAGTGATACTCTTTAGTATTCACAATGACGAATGGAAATCCTTCCAGTGTCATCATCAAACAGCACTACGGTAGGTGACTTGCGAGATTCTATATGAATCAAACTTGTGACAACTGGATATCGATTTGGTCCAGTAAATGAATTGACGGTTGATGAATTTTGATAAAAACATGACACTCTCGATGTGTTACAAAAAAACACTTTTAACGAGTGACAAAACGGGTCCGATTGATTTTCAAATCAATTTTCTCGTTTATCACTAACGTAAACCTGCAGGTCAAACGGTGGTAACGGCAACCTCAATCCCATTCAAATGCTCAATCTACGAAGACATACCATCTAGAAAGCTCAAGATTGAAAGACAAAGACTTCCGCTAACTCTGATTTAAAGCTTTCAAGATAATGCAAAAGAATGAGCATGTTGGTCAAAGACACAAGATCGCAAGATGGCATAGACGATAAAGGACAATACAAAGCTCAAAGTCAAGATCGCAAAGCATAAGGAACAAGCCTACAACAAATAACAAGACAAAGACCAAGAACACTCGAGCTAAACGACAAAAGCCAATCTCACAATCTCATAAGAAGTGTCATCAATGATCACTTCGGGGGAGATGTTAACCCTCAATTTATGAGTCAATAAAGAAGCTCGATTCCAGTGTTCAAGACCTCACTTTCGGGGAGAATTGTTTAGGTCCTCATTTATGAGTCGAACCAGGAATCTCGGTCACTTCTACAAGTGGAGCTTTGGTCTTTAATTAGATAAACGTTGTAATAAAATAATATCAGGAATCGGGCGTCGATAGTTAATCTAATATTGTATTGTTCGGGTTTAATTCCCAAACAAAACCCGAGCCCCGGGTCCTAGTTTAAATATCCCACGCTCTAGGGATATAAATATATAGATATTTTCATAAGAAAATATCTAAGAAATCACAAATATCTAAATCTAATTTCTTTTCTTTTTTCTCTCATCTCTCTCTCTTCTATTTGTCCTACCAGTATTAATATTAGGCCTAACAGAATTAATGTTTGGCCTACCAGCATTAAGTTGTACTGATCTAGGAACAAATTGATTAGCATGATTAACCCTGTTTGCATTAGTCCATACTGGTTTTGCCACCCCATTACCAGTATTAAAAACCCTTTGTTTCTTAAACTCAGCCTCTCTTGCCATTTTCTTTTCATAATAGTCACAATCTTTGATCAAATGACTTAGGCTACCACAAACAAAACATTTCTTCTTTGTGAAAGAGTAACCTTCCCCTAGTTCTCTTTCCATCATAGCATTCCAATTCTTCCTGTTAACTTTAGGTGTTTCTTGATCTTTGATTGGTTGCCTAGGAGTTTTTATGTGTGTGACACAACTAGGTTCAACCTCTTTTGATTTTGGGGCAGACACACCTTTTTCATTTGTTGTAATAGGTTTAGACACATACACTTCTTGAGGTACTCTTAAAATCTTAGATTCAGGATCAACAGAATGTTCAGAGGAAGTTCCAATAGATCCTGCACTATCATTATATTGGCAGGTAGAATATTCACTGGATCTATCATCTGATACATTGGGTTCAGGCTCTTGGGGTCCCTTTTTACCATAAACATACAAAGACTCATCAATTTCTTCTTGTGGTTTAGGAGTATAATCTCCACTTAAGGGATGTGGAACACCTTTAAAATCATTAGTTTTTATAAATCTACTGTACAAAGGTTTTCCAACTGAGTCCTCTTTTGAAACACGGAAAATTCATCTCTTCCTATACCTTAGACTCATTATTTGATTTTTTTTCATACTCCTAATCCAATTTTTACTATCTTGAACTCATGCCAGAATTAATTAATCTCCAACGATTCTTGGAAGAATCTTCCATGAATCTAATGTTTTCTTCAATTGTTCCTTTTCTTTTACAGCTTTATTCCAATTTCCTATAATTTTTCAGCTAAACCAAAATACCACACAAAAAAATCATCCCCATCACTTGTAAACACTAAAATCTACGTAATATAAAAATCCCTACCCCCTAACTCTAAATCAAACTTCCCTATGACTATAGAAGTACTTTGTGCTTTTCTACAAAATTCATATAATATCATACCCACCCATAAAACCTTTACAATACATCCACCCATCCTAAAACTCCCCCTCACACCATTCTATCACTCAACTCTCATCCAATAACCCACTCCCCATCTCCGACAAACACCCCCCAATCCACACACAATATCATCCCCCATTCATACATTTCTAAACCCTAACCACTATAATCAACCCTTCTAAACAACCACACCTCCAACACCTCATTTTTCTCCTCTATTTTTACCTCTCCCTGCAATTCGCATCCAATGTTGTGAAATGCAAACTCATCCACTACAAAACCCATACCCCCCTTCCCACCCACCTGTTCTTGTCCCCCCCCTCCCCCCCCCCACCTCCCCCTCCCAAAACCCCTTAAAACAACTTCGCCCCCCCCCACCACACCCATCCCCTCCGCGAATTGCAATCATGCACTCTGCCACGTTTATGACATTTTCATGTCAAGTGTGTGTCTGTTCCACTTACATCCCCTGAAGCAAAGTCCCACTACGTCTTCGCTCTCTGTGTATGTTGGCCCCCCACCACAGAGGCGCTCATAATACTTCACTCCACGCAACACTCTCCCACCAAGAGTATCCCCCACTCCACCTCCCACCCCCCTGCGCCCCCCCCCCCCCCCCCCCCCACAACCCCCCCCCACGGTTGAAGAAGTAGAAGGACTAGTGAAGTACTGTAAGGCACTCAGTAACTCTCTCAGACACTTACCTTATTAGTGCTGCGTTGCTTTGTGAAACAAAAGACATCATTTGAGCACTTGAAAAATGTTTTTGAGTACCTTGCATTTCCTGCTTAAAAACCCTAAGGCTTAGGTTATTGTACAAATTATCAATAGATAAAGTGTCAACATCTGGTTTAGTTCTCATAGTCATTGCCAGATTAGACCATGCTGGGGGCAAAGATCTGAGAAACTTATGATTTGCATCCTCAGTTGATACTTCAGCACCATGAGCTTCCAACTATGAAAGTAATTGTTGGAATCTGTCATTATCCTTTTTAACCCCTACTTGAACTAGATATTGTTAAATGCTTCAAATTTGTTGTTTGAAAAAGCCTTCTGCATTTTCTTTTGGGAATTTTGCATTTACCATTCAACCCTAGTTCTGAATGGCTTCCCAGATTTCTTTTGATCATCCCATTTATTAAATCTTCTCATATGTTCTTGGGAATGGCCATCAGTAAGATATTCTTAGCCTTCCTTTCCTTTTCAACAGCTTGAATTTCTGCAGCAGTTACTGGTGGAAGTATTCGAATAACACCATCTTTTCAGCTTGAAATTTCTTACTTGGAGTTTCCACTGTTATAGAGTTGTTTCTTTCCAAAACATCATTGTCATTGTACTCACAGGTATGATCCATTCCATAGCCCCATATATTTCATACTCTCCTTCTTCAGGATTTGGACGTATGATATTTGAGATTAGCAGTTGTTTGAGACATCACTGTTGTTGTTGTTTAGGTACAGCACAGTGGCTGTGCATCTTTTGGTTTGATGCTTCACTCATCACCGAGATGTTGAGAGTAACTCATATTAGCAGGCTGAACATTTGTTAAAGATCTAAAAGAGTGTTTGTATGTTGGTTTAGTGATTTTCTTTACTAGAGTCCCTCTATTGGTCTCTGATACCCACTTGTTGGTCCTTGGTTTTTGGAATTCCTTATAGCCTTTGTGTAAGACAATAGCTAACTTGAATAAATCCAAATCAACTATGTGAGACGACACTGACTATGACATACCAAGTGTTAATGAGTATCTTAACAAAGTATAAGAAGAACACAATAATATATTAACTTGGCTATTTATTTCTCTTAAGCTTCTGCTACTATTTGTGATTATCTAAAACTCTATGCCGTAGGGTTCCTTTTATACACCAAGGAAACCCTAAAAGGCTATGCAAAACGTGTGAAAGGATAATGCATATCCTTTCCTAAGATATCTCCTAAGATAACTATTATCACTATTCTGTTACATAAACAGACTTAACTAAACACAATCAGTACTAACTATAGTACTGCCACTCTACCAGTACTAACTATAGTACTGCCAGAACTAACTAATACTACTAAACTTAACTGTTATACTACCAGTATTAAGTCTTTTACATTATATTTCCTAACATCCTCACTACTTTCTCATGATAAATTATTTCAGCCTTATGATTAGTCAACCAATCCATGTATATAATCACATCAAAACTCCCATGCCCAAAAGGTATCAAATCAATGTCAAAGACATGACCCTCGATTTCTGTTTTTTGCAACCCTTAATAACCTTATCAATCTCTACTAGCTGCCCGCAAGCTATCTCAATCTCATATCTGAAAGCTAATTCGCTAGGCTCTATGCCTAACAGAGGTATAAAAGTAGTAGAAACAAGACTATAGTCGACACCATAGTCAAATAAGGCAGTGGTAAAATGATTGTTCAAAGTATACGTACCCGTCACAATGTTCGGATCCTAGCGAGCTTCCTCTGCTCCCAACATGAATGCCTTACCCCTAGCTTGGTTCCCTTGATTTCCACGACCTTGACCCCCGTTATTAACAGCAACTTGGTTTGGACGATTTCCCTTCTGGTCCTTGAGCCCTATTCAATCTAGGACAAGCTGACCTGACCCACACTCATAACATGACCTAATAGTTGGGTTTCTAGCATTGACAGGATTCACTTTCATAGGCACGCCTCTATAATCATTTGCTAAAAGACCCGAGCGGTTACAGTTGAAGCATGTGCGACAAGGTCCTCCGGGTGCATGGTAGGAGTTGCAGGTGGCACACTTGGGCCAAGTACCCATATTCTCTCTTCCTACAGGGTTTACGGTAGAAGCAAAAGCATTTCCAGTTCTAGTCCTCTTATTATCATCCCTACCATTCTTATCCTTGCTAGGTTCCCCCATATTTCCTCTTTTCTCAACCTTCTTAACTGATCCATTTCTAACAGCCTCATCGGTTAGTGCACCAAAAATCTGCACAGCCTTCTGTATAGTGTTTGGCTTCGTTGCTTCCACCATCCTACGGATCTGTGGAGCAAGGACATATACATACCTCTCAATCTTCCTACTCTCGGGAGTCACCAAATGTGGAACTAACCTAGCCAACTCATGAAACCTATTAGTATATGTAGCATGGCCAGCCCCGACTATGGCGTGATTCCATAACTCAATTTCCAACTTTTGCATTTAATGACTAGGACAAAACTCTTCTATCATCATAAACTTAAAGTCATTCCATGACATACTAACAACAACTTCCCAGCTTAGCGTGCGGATCTGAGAGTTCCACCATGTTAAATCCTTACCCACAAATGAACCAGCAGTGTATTTCACTTTTTGGTCAATACTACAACCACTCATATCTTGCACAGACTCCATTTTCTCAATCCATCAAGTAAGAACTACAACACCTCCTTTACCATCATATTCCTTAGGGTTACAAGCTAAGAACTCCTTATATGAACAACCTACCCGGTTGCCATTTACTATCATATCCCCGACATTCTCCTGAACGTTCTCATTAATCACATTACCATTTTGATTTCCAACATTTCCTTGGTTACCAACCTGAGCTAGCATGGTGTGCTAGAGGTTCTGAAATTGTTGGGCAATGATTGTCGAGAAGTCGGGTGCTCCTCCTACACCCCTATCGACTCCCTCTACATTCCCATTGACTCCCTCTACACCTCTATTAGCTCCCAAACCCTAGTCATTTCCTTGACCATTCAATTCGTCAACACGCTCATCATCACCTCCCCTAGATCCTCTACCCCTTCCACCACCTCTACTAACCCGTCCACCCTCCTCGTGATTCGACAATAGGCCGACCATCACTTTGGGTCCTCATCCTTGGCGACATTATCTATACGATGGAGAACATAGGAAACGTTAGGTAAGGCAGGTGACTCGTATTTATATAGGAATATCTGTACTTTATATATATATCAGATACACACATAACACACCTTACTGTGGTGTCAACATCGATTTGTGTGCACGACATTACTAAGTATGAGTGAGTTGTGATACGCTTATAACTACGTTGGCCACCGTACTTATATTCGCATCCTTTCCCAGTCATACTCAATATTGAGCTCACACATTTCAATGACTGACATAACTAAAGCACTAAACCGCGAACAAGCGAAAGCAAGCAAAAGCGGAACACCGCGCACATAGATCTTATACGCAACTAAATGATGGATCGTAGGCTATAGTCTAGGTTAAACCACCTAGTTCTCTATAACCTTGGTTCTGATTACCAATCTGTCACACCTGGACAATGGCGGAAACTCGAGAGCACAACATAATGATCAACCATAACACAAGATATAAAATAAAGAAAAGTACAATGCATAAACTTCAAGTGTTACGAAGACCATCAACCTCGAGTGATGTCCCAAATCACAATCAAATCCGTCAACTCTTACAATATCCAACAGCCCACACAAGGGTCCAAATCCAAACTTAAACCAAAATCTTCCAAACACTAAAACCAAATAAAAATGAACAAGCAAAACTTCACATGAAAATCCACTCAGGATATTTCTAAGTCTGCTATTATATATCACCAACTTATTTCTCTTTCACTTCACCTGAAAATGATACTCTAAAACATCAACAATAATGTTGGTGAGCTCGTAGGTTTAACCTTAAACCCAAAAGCTGTGCCAATATTTCAAATAGTGGACAATAATGCAATATGACAGTGAATATATATGCAAACAAACCATAGCATCCCCACTAATCAAACACCATATGTCACTTACGCACCTAAAATGCCTACCAACTGGAGCACTAAATTAGGGCAGGACCTCACACATACCAGGGTAGGCGTACCCATCTGCTCTAATAATCACACAAATATTGGGTAGGCGTACCATCCGATCTAAACAATTATACAAATACTAAGATAGGCGTACCCCTCCGATCCAAACAATCATGCAACACATAATATTCACATAGCAGTCATAAGCACATATCTTGTCCCAAAAAACAAACCACATTTCGAGCACAGTTTAATTTCGAAACATATTTTCAAAACACATTTGAGTATCGATTTATTCCCCCCGGAAAACAGTATAAAAATGGGCTACGAGAACTCACCTCAAGTAAGTCTTTAGCAACCAAAATCTCACTCTACCAAGCCAAATGCAACGACGTCCGCAACAAACGCACCTAAGTCCAGTTAAAGTCCCATTTAGTCCCATATTCATTTTTAAATAGTATCATTTTAAACGTTTGATGCATAGATCCTAGAACACGCTGCAACAATTAACCCATAACAATTTAGTGGTGTGATGGTTGACGACATATCCCAACAATCATATCAAAATCCCATCGGCTTTATAATTCATACTTATTTCTCTTTTCTTAAAGACATAAATAGCATTAAGTAATCTTCATACGTTAAAATATTCTTGTATCATTTATAATTAAAATAACTATCACGTCACATAGTCTTCCATTCGAAACACTTAGTCACTCTGAGAGTCGCGACACCTAACGTCCAATCTATATGGTGAAAATGCGATACGATTTTACTCATAATAAACATTTGAGAAAGTTTCGAGAGAGAAGTTTCGAGAAAAATTATATTTTTCGTCTTTTAGTGAATTTATTAAATAAATAAAATAATTAAATAATATTTTATTATTTAAAATCAAAAATCATGTTTTTAGGTAAAATTTCTAAGTATAAACTTTTTACGAAATTTCGACATGACCCGTACGTTCATACAACGTTTTCCAAGGTTTTTAACCTTTATTTCAAACACTTTTCAAACTTTCGACACTTTTCCGACAAAATTCCAAAATCTTGATCTTTAACGTTTACTAAAACGTTTTTCCCCAAAATATCATTTAATACCACTTCGTAAATACATTTCACTTTCAAAAAGTCCGTCAAAACTCTTATAACGACTAAATATCGCTTATTGGGCTTTAAGGCCCAATAAGGGTCCATTAAGATATTTATAAGTCCAAAATACGATCCAAGTCCAAAACCAATGTCCATTTATATACATAAGCTCATACTAATATGTAGGAAATAATCTGGACCACAATAAGCCCTCTCATTAAGCCACGACTTAAATGGGCTTATTGACCGTGAGCCCATAAGCTCCACAATACATATATTAAGCTTGAAAATAAGCTAATAAGCTACGTATCGCATTTGGTTACCACCATAAGCTATAAAAATAGTCCACAAACATATGCTATATCACAAAAATAGTCAAAATCATTTTCCTTGTGATTGTGAAAAATGACGTGGCATTTAACCCCAAAATAAGCCACGAAATAGCTTAAAAATAAGCCCGAATAAGCTATACAAGCTACTATAAAAAATAAGCTATCTAGCAACATATGTTCTTCAACCATCACGACCACAATATCAAAACTACAAAAAGCCCCTTTTCCTTCTTTAAATTCCAAAAATCGATTTTTACGACGATCAACTTGTACAACTAACATCTACGCATCAATATAAACCTAAAAGGACAAACGAAATTTAAATTTGAAAACTTACAAGAAAATCTTTAAAAATGTAGATTTCGACACGAACCGGACAACCCAAACGTTGTTTAAATGAATACCCAAATACTCGTATCAACCCGGAATATCACGTTCTTGATCAAAGTTGGAAAATCTATGGTGGTTTGTGGTGGAGGGTGGCGGACGAACACACACACACCCCTATGTGTGTGTTTTATTTTTTTGAAATGAAAAATAAGTATGAATGGAAATGCTAGTGGTAAAAGAGAATATAATATGTACAAGTGTTAGACAAATGAGCTAAAATTAAGCCTCATTGTCCCCTCTTAGACTCATAACCGGCCATGAGATCCTATGGGGTCTCGGGTCTTTCTTTTCTTGTCGGGATCACTTAAAAGCTCGTAAAACTCAACCGTAAAATACTCCCCAAAGTTAATTAGCATTTTTATTCACTTTAAAAATACTTTTCCATTAACCTAGAGTATTTACACGACATATTTACACTTCAAACCCTTCAAAACTCATTTGGACATTTACGGACGTGTCAGGACTCGTTCTCAAAATTCACGGGTCAAACCACCCAGAATATAATTAACATAATAATACATTCCAAAATGGATTATTAATCAAAATAAACCATTAATAACCACAATTCTCATAAAATCACCATCGTCAACACGGTACATTATCTGAATAAACTGACGAAAGTCAAATGGTCAAAGGACTATAAATGAAATATTCAGAACACAAAAATGGCAAGGGTTACATTCTACCCCCCTTAAAAGAATTTTGTCCCTGAAATTCAACTACTAACATCACTAATCAAATGCGGGTACTTCAATTTCATATGATCTTCACGTTCCCACGTGAATTCAGGGCCATGTTTCGAATTCCACCGAACCTTGACGATGGCAATCCTACTACGCTTCAGCTTCTTAAACTTTCTCTCCAAAATTTTCACAGTCTCTTCCAAGAACTAAATGTTCAACTACCTCCGTAAAACTAGAAATGAAAAATGATATTCGTTTCTAAAGATTACTATAAAATTTTCGTTTCCCAAACACATGTTTCCAAATTGACATAGATCATCAATAGGTTCAACTTCCTCTGTAAAATTTGAGTATGATGAACTTGGTGAGTTCTCTAACTGGTGATATGGTTGCCATGGACTTTTATTGGGTTTAGAATCTCGTTTTGGGTTAAATACTTTGATATGTAATTTCTTGAAAAGGTAAAATGATCATCGCTACCTAGAGAAAGACAAAAATAACCAACTGGGCTAACTCAGTTGACCACCAAGATTCCTTAGGGGCTTGGGAGGGGATGTTTGGCTAGGGGAGGTCTCAAGTTTGAGTCCCACCCAGGAATTTTACCCCTTCAGGCGGAATAGGAGGAAGTACATGCGGGTTCAGGGTACAGCATACTGCCCAATTGGATGTCACTGCTGACCTGAACAACTAACAACTAACAAGCCGTTCTAAAAAAAAGAGAGAAAGACAAAAATACAACTTCTTTATACACAAAAGTTTTTTTTTTGATGTTTAGAAAAGTAATTATGAACAAGTATAATGTTTTTTAAAATGATTAGCCCAAACTAAAATCAAGTAAAACTATACTCTTAAAAGATATTATAGAGCATAAAACTCTCTCAAACTTACTCGTAGTTGCCTTGTTAATCACTATGGTTGAATTGCATAACATTCATCTTTGAAAGGCTTCCAAAAATGCCAAAAATAGATGCTACCACAGCGGCTATTAAAACTATCACAACAACAATTTCCTACCAACCAGAAAAAAATCCAAGTTAGGGGAATATAATAGCTACTTTATGTAATGATTTTTACCTAAATAATAATGCAACAAAGAAAAAGCATATCATTCAAATATTTGTTAGCACACTTATCTTGCAAAAGTTTTTGTGATACCCGAATAAGGCTAAATTGTCCCCATCGTATCCTTAGAAAACAAGCGCAAGGTATTATCAATGCTCGAATCAACGAGAATATCAGTAGTTTAAAACATAATGATCATCTTTAGCTAGGAAACAATAATAGTAATCAGCAACTTGTTTCACATAGTTAGCTGAAAAAAAGACCTACCACGACAACAACCACCAAGAAAAGACATTGTCATCAGCCACAGTCCTTCTTCAGTCTATTCTCGATGCCCCGAGACATCAAGTTACAAGACATCTGAGGTCGTGGAGGACCTAATCCTGGTCACTAGATTGAGCCTCCTTATATACTTTAACCAAGGGTAAGTCAAGTCTACAAACCAAAGTCCTTTACACAAAATTAAGGTTTTTTCAGTTAGAATCGAGTTCACATGTATGATTATTATTGTCCATACATGCTTGAATTTAACAAGCGCGGCTATTTCAACACGCTTGTAAACGTGGCTAATCTAAGATCATCACGGCACCTAACGGGAGATATATGAAATGTTGTGTTGTGACAATGAGACACCTTTCTTAAGTCAGTAAGGTGTGTTTCAATTTTTTTTGGTCAAAATAGTTAAACTGGATTGATACTTCGGATTACAATTTGAAAGCAAATCTTTTTTTGTTGGTGACTTTAGATATAAAAATATATTTAAAAAATATAAAACGTAGTCGAGAATCATCACAACATGGATCCATATGCATGTATAATTAATCAAATAAAATAAACATGTTAATACAAACAATGTCCAAAAACGTTATTTATATTTTTCGACCTCTCAATGTTTTGATAATAACAAAATGTGGAAACGTTTACGAT
>BQNB010008138.1:0-48206 GCA_026074375.1 Tanacetum coccineum
GGGGAAAGGCAAAGGTGATATGATTTTCTTTGTTTGCAAGAACTATGTGCAACTTTTGAGACTTTTATAAGTCTTGTGCATGCATTCCATGCAATTGACTAGGACACTTGTCCTAGTCTTCCCTCTCCAAATGACACGCCACCAAGGGGGGTGGTGGTGAGACTTTTAATGTTTGATATTTTATAGACTTTAGTATTTAGGGCATAAATTTTAAAATAGGTGGGTAGTTTTGAGGCTAACGGGTACCAACGTAAAATAAAACGAAAGTTAAGGCGGAATCACGAAGTGAAAACGAACCAAGTAAAAATAGTTCTATGACTATCGGGATACTTTTCTGAAAATTTTAAATTACGTACGGTACAAGTCGAATAATAATTATAAACATTGCTCGTAAAGATTTTTGTGTATAATACGAAAAATGCACGTAACACGAAAAATAAAAACGAATGTAATAAAATTATTTCTACGGAAATTCGATAACGTAAACGTCGATACTTAACGTAGGATTCGTCGGTTCTTCATAAATGTCGCGTAAATTACAATTGTAAGCCCTAATTTCTTCCCGGTTAGTCGTGAGTTCATATCTCAATATAAAAATGAAAATTATAATTAATACTCGAGAATAAAATAACGACTTGAAATTGACGGATTGTCACACCGTCCCCCTAAATATGATCCCACAATTCTTATCATGGTGTTTAGATGAAAAGAAGTATGTGTAGTCCCCTATAGCAACAGGAAGAAGCATCTTCACCTCATCCTAGAGAAATATGCGTTGAATAAGATTTACTATAACAAAAAGGGCTAAAATGTGCATCATTTATATCTCTTACCATAGGTAAAAGTTCCTTTGGCCTCTAACTTGCATTATTTAAAAGCGAGTCCATCAGCTATAACCAGAAATAGCAGAACATAAGCGAATTTTGATAACAACTTGATAAAAAAATTAATCAAACAAGGTGCCCTTGAGCTGAATTTTCATATCACAAACAACAGGCAGAAAATTTATATATGCAAGCGAAAAAAGATAGATTAATTGACATATTCTACACGATAATAGCTTTTGCAGTGTAGCGCGAGCTTCCTTCCATGTTGGTCTTCCCAATTCCAGAAACTTGTTAAGGTTTGACTGCAGTCAAAATAACACATAACATTTAAAGCACATGTTAAAAAAAGTTGTCGCTATTTCGCTTGAAAAGTATTCGTACATTATTTTGTCACTGCAATTAACATAATACTTAAGTTCAATGCTAATAGAAGTCGAATCCCATAGTTTCACTTTGAATGCCTACACAATTCCATTCAACTTCCATTTCATATTTGATACTATACTATTCCTTAAATGGCCACCGAGCCTACTAAGAAAAAGGCCGCCATCGAGTGTCCCAACTGAAATCCGAATACGAAAAGGTCAAAGATATATAATGTTACGACAATCTATTGAAAAGATACGAAAAAAACTAACTTGTTTCATTTCTTTTAGACATACTATAAGCATTTTCCATTACTTGTGTGGCCTCTCAGAATTCTGCGATTTGCACCATCTTTGAGATTCCATGTCTACACGTATAATGAAATATGTAGCAACCAGAATTTTATTGTTATCATATTCATTTGTTGTTTTTAGAGGACCAAAAGTTTTATTAAGAAGCTAGAGACAATTGTTTTTATTATTGTTCTTAATTCTATGAATAATCCAACGTTGAGGGGTTATGATTCTATCATCGATGGTGTGTTAACTTGGCCTGTAGTTAACAAACCTTGATTAGACAAACTTCTCCACAAGTAATGTTAATCGATCTATTAGCCAAGATTAAGACATCATTCATGGTTCCTCTATGGGCTTCAATCTCGCGCAGGCTCTACAAACCAGAGCAATCTTAAAAGATTAAGATGAACCAGATTCTCAGAGAACCTTGTAGTTGTTTGCAACAAAACAGAATTATAATTATACATATACAGATAATTGCAAACTTCAAATTATGTACTTCATATATAGAAATGATATAAAACATGCCAACAAAGAAAGAGAAAAAGGCCGCCATCAAGTGTCCCAACTAAAATCCGCATATGAAAAGGTCAAAGATATATAATGTTACGACAATACGATTCAAAAGATACGAAAAACTAACTTGCAATTATAAGTTCGTTTATGGGATTAAACTCAAAACAGCTAGCCCGTACACATTATAATGGATTTGAAGTTAGATAAAGTGGTACAACTGATTAGCTTATGTATTATTACTGATGAAAGTCATACCCAGACCAGGAGATGCCAATACTCCACAATTGTGGTTATAAAGATTACCAGAAGAAATAGAAGAATTGAAGACGTCGTGAATCTTGGTCTGCCGAAGGAAAAAAGGTGAAATTCCTGGATAAGAACTTGAAACTGATGAGGTCCTAGCTTCAGTAGCAGTTAACGCCTTGAGAAATGGATCAAATAGTAAGAAATCATTAAGTGACATACATCTAAAAACCACTACCAAGTATCTACATGCCAACTAATCATCACAATTAACAGATTAAATAGCCACATAACTGCATAAGTTTAATCGGAGGATTCAAACCAAAACTGTAAAATACCCTTGATGTGCACCACCACTTTGTCTACCTGAAAGATGAGCATGCATATTAAGGGAAGAATGGTACTGGATGGAAAAAGAAAGAATAACTCATACTCCATTGCATGAATTACAAATCCATTACACGTCTTTGCTTACAAAATTTGCAAATGTGCATTATAATTACCTTAAAAAACCTACCAATTGGATCAGAGAGATGTATATGTTGTATAATTTACATTACGAATGCATACATAAAACTAAAAGGTATTTATCCACTCGTAATCAAACATGGATCTAATCGAAATCATACCACGAACTAATGTAACCGACTGTTAGATACCTGCACATGAACATAAACATATTATCAAAGAAAGATGTAAATCATGTTATTGAACATGACATCATTAAAAAAATTGTTACAAAATTAATATGTGATAGAATGACAATAGTCTCGTAATAAACATGACAAATAAGACTTATAATAAGTTCTTAAGAAAGTTGACAACTTTATAAATATATGGACGATAGTTAACTGAAACATTCGAACTTAAAGATGAAGTTTAGGTACTTTAAAACGTGACAGTAAACATAAAGTTGTGTTTTAGGGTTTTGAGTTATAAGTTGCGTATATCTTGATAGATTTTATGGATTTTGATTAATATAACATATAATTAGGGAGTATATCTTCATATATTTTTAAAAATCAAAATATATTAACATGGTATATTATTATTGTTTTCCATAATAGAACACAAATGGTGGCTTGGATTAGTTGGTTAAGATCGTTGCATGTAAACTATAGGTCATGAGTTCAAACCTTGCCATATACATAATTTTTAATAAAAAATCCAAAAACTATTAAACTTTATTGAATTGTGGGTGCCATGTCATCGTTGAGGTGGCGTTGAGTCACTATTTCATATTAATCCAGTCATAGTTAGCCCCATATATAAGTTTTATATATATATATATATATATAGTAAGATTTTCAATACAGAATCACTTTTTTATACAAAACCTACAGAACTAGTCTTTTTACTCCCTAATAATGCATAATTTACATCATATCAATGCAACATGTCATTTTTATAAATATCCACTACTTATTTTTAAAAAAGAAAATAAATTAAGGGAAAATCAGATATTTTGATTCTCCATAATTTATTTTTTGAAATCGTCATTTATTATTAAGGATTAGGTCAATTGAAAAAAACTTACGCACATAATCTCTCTCTCGTCCTCCAGATCGGGTTAACAAATTCATACCACAACAAGAACCGATTCTCTTTCCCACAACATTATCTTAGAGCGGCCTCCTTCCTTTTTTCCTCAGTCGTCTTGAATGAAAAATAACAAGATCCGGCGATGTACACACTTGATTATGAAATATAACAAGTGTCTAACCATACATATTTGATTAGAAATTCGATTTGGTTCAAGGTAATGATATCAATTCTAATTTTGTATTTCAAGAACTCGAGGATGAGGAGATTTCGATTTGGATAATTGGTGGTGGGGATGAGGAGGGAGACGATAGGGAGACTGTGAGGCAGTGTCATCACCATCGCTCGTTGGCTTTAATAAACACTCCCCCATCAAAACTACTTTGGCCACACGTGAGTTGGCTATTTTCATCACCGTAGTACCACCTCACCTCCATCTTCCAGCATTGTCACCACCGTCAGTACCATGTGGTCCCCGATTCGCCACCATCAGCCTAGCAGCACCAACGTCATCTTTTGTCTTGTTTGTAAGTTTTTTGCTCCAATTTTGTTGACGTGGGCTTGTGGTTTGGAGTTTTAAGTTTATATAAAGGTCAACAAAAGTGGGTAAAAGAATGATTTGTTTATATATAAAATCTTACATGTAAAATTATAATCAGTATATAAGCAAAATATATTGGGTGTAAATGGCCTTAAAAGTTCCTGTGTACAATTAGAGGAATAAGTAGCATGATTGTCATTTTGTAGGCTACGTGTTCCTTAACGAAGTAAAAGGAAGATCTTATATGCTAGGAAAGATATTTGTTATTTTTAAAGCTTTGTTGATTGATTCTTTTAGTATGATTAAATATTCATCTTTTAGTTGTTGTTTTGAAAAAGGATTGGATTTTTTTGTGCTTTAAACATACATCTTGATTGAAGCTTATGAGCCCACGAAAAACATACATGTTTTTGGAATGCGCGCATATATATTTTTAATGATTTTGATGAAAAAGGGCAACGTGCACATATGTTTTTGGAAGACGTGCACATATATTCTTGAAAGATGTGCATATATGTTCAATGAAATGAACGAGAAAGTGAAGAGTGCACACATGTTTTTAAATGGCGTGCACATTTATATTTAACAAGATACTTGTACATGAATTGTATTTTACTTGATATCAAATTTTGTGTATACTATATATGTTTTTGGATTGTTATAAATTTTTAGAGGTTATATGTAAATGTTTTTAGTCATTGGTTTGTTTTAAATTTATAGTTTACATGTATATGTTTATGTTTTTTGTTATAAATTTTAAAGATTAAAAAATGCAAACCATAACATATGTGCAATTACCATTAAAAAAAATAAGTTTCATGTCTAAACAATTCTACGAAAAAAAACTTATGTATATTTACAATATTTAAAACAAACACATATGCACCTTAATTTCTGATAAGATGGATACTGAAAAAAATACAAAATAAAAAAAAATCTAAAAATCAAGGAAATAAAAAAACGATT
Source organism: Tanacetum coccineum (assembly GCA_026074375.1). NCBI lineage: Eukaryota > Viridiplantae > Streptophyta > Magnoliopsida > Asterales > Asteraceae > Tanacetum > Tanacetum coccineum. The sequence continues at coordinate 5,298 of BQNB010008138.1, forward strand.
TTAAATTAAAAAATCCAAAAGAAAAAATTAAATGTTTTTTACTATTCTACCCTTTTGAATTAAGAAAAACATTTAATAATATACTAAATTTCCATTGTCCAAAGTGATTCTGTAAGTTCTATACAAAAAAGTTGTTCTACATTGAACGTTGCACTATCCTACTACTATACTCCTATATATATACTATACTATACGTATATATATTCTACTACCCTCTCTCTACTATACTCCTTATCCCCTATATAAATTTATACACTAATACTTATATATATTTTATACTACTACATATACATATATATATTATATACATATACATATATTATATATACATATATATATTATAATATCTACTTTATATATATGATAGAGATATATATATATATATATATATGTATATATATATATATATATATATATTTATACATATTATACATATATATATACTTATATACATATATATTATACATATATACTATATACAGATATATACATAATACATTAATATACATACAATATCTTACATATACATACACTATATATATAGTTACACCTCTCCCCTATCATTATTTACTTGCCACCCAATCTCATATAGTATACTAGTAATATATCTATATACATATTAGTATATATATATACATATTATAATAACATAATATTTTATACTATATATATATAGATACCATAGATACATACATACATACATACATACATACATATCATACATACATAATATATATAACAATATATCATAATATTATTAATATATATATATATATATATATATATATTTTTATCTATACACACTTTATATACATAATACATATTATACATACATATATATTATACCATTTATATATATTTTATATATATATATACATATATTTATATATATATTACATAATAGCATATATTATGGCAATAAAATCGCACTTGGATGCCGCCTTAGGTACGACCGCTGCAGAAAGTAAAAGATTAAATACATACCAACCTTTAATTTTTTGCCAATGTATCAAAACAAAAGACATACCATGTATGTATTAATATAACTAACATTTATTTAAAGTAAACAACATAGCCATCGTTTCTGTTAAAAGAAAAAAAATACAGACGCGCATGAATTTGAATACATATACGGAAATCATACACGCACTTCGACACCGCCTTAAGTATGGCCATAACAAAACAAAAAAGGTCAGTGACAATAAAAGCTCTCAAAACTGCAAAAATGTATGAAACAAAAAGAAAAGACCCACCATGGTTGTGTTAATTTAACCAACCATTATGTTCATAAAATCAAATCAACCTTTTATTTCCTTTCATACAACAACAATCATAATACTTGTCAACACGTGTTAAACTAAGAAACATGCTTTTTTTGCTGGCACAATCGTGACTCTTAAGTTTACAGTTAAAACCACCTACTCTTCATATAAAAACTAACCTTTTTCATCATACTAACGCCTATTCAGTTTAAATGCCTACAAATTTTACGTTGCTCGAATCAACAATGCCAACTTACCATCATACCACCCATTGCACACAACACTGACCCAAACGACAACATGTAATTGTAACTACTATTTACCAGTAACCTATAAACTATAAAACATAATGCCACATAAAAGATACCCACATCCATACACACCTTTCCACATTTTTCACATATATCAAGAACCCTCAACGCCTTCCTAAAATCACGTACCTAAAGACTTGTGCAGCAAAACTTGAATCCATTTTGTAAGCTTTCCACTGGTATGATTCCTAAAAACACTATATTAACAAACAACATTAAGGACTCAAGCGCACAACCAATTATTATTAGCTCCATCAAAATATGAACAAACATTTACTTTTACTAGACGAGTACCCGTGCATCGCATCGGTATTTTATAGTTGCAGATAGTTCTAGTGATATTATGGTTATATAAAATGTTACACAATACACTTAACCAAAATATAACTATAACTATAAGCCATTATAAAATCTCGTTGCTATTTACGGGTACTCGTCTAGTTTTAATAAATCGTGTATCAGTTTCATGTATTCTCAAATAAACTTTTACATTAATGTATTCTCAAGTCAACTTTTATGTTTTTGTGTGTTTCTTTAAATCGTGTGTTTTCTTAAATAAATCATAAGTTTTCAAGATTTTCATGATTTCAAGAAATAGGATACGTCCATAATATGTAGTACTGTATGACATAATGTCTTACGATTACAGTTTCAAGCTATAAAATTATCGGTTGACCGGATCAGAAATAGTAATAGGTGCAAAACATAGTTGCATTTTGCGGCACCGATTCACTGACCAACCGAATCATATAGAATAAACTCAAATTTACGGTCTGCCGGGTAAGAAATAATAACAGGTGCAAAACATGGTTGCGTTTTCTGCCACACATTCATTGAGTGATGAAATCATACAGAATGAGCTTGCAGCTACGGTAATTTTCACATCGAGGTCACAAAAATTACATCCGCAAACAAAACCATAAAAACCTAAGATATTTTAAACAAACTGAACCAACTTTGACATAATTTTTCACAACAACATAACCAAACTCTTCAAAACACAATAAGCATTAAAAATTCAGTCAAATAACCAATAACTTACAACAAAAGAAACAAATATTATCTCAATCAAACTCATAGACCACTATCGGAACCTATTATTCATATCATACAGGCAACCAAGCACGAAATCATTTTTCTTCTAAAACCAAAGAACATCACTTACACACAAACAAAATTAAGCAATCCGACTTATATGCTCCACTCCCCTTGCCTTATTACACCAATAATTGCAGATTAAGCGAAGGACATCGATTATCTATTTAGATGAACGAAGAATAAGATAAAGGAATCTAATTCACCTGCATCTGTTGGAGGAAGGAATGGACAGATTAATACATACTTTTTCTCCTTTCTCCTAAAAAGCTTCCTTTCGTGAATCTTAGCTCTTATCTTAATTATTTATTCTGACTACTATCACTTTATAAACCAGGCCTGCATAAATCGAGTATCGTAACCATAATTGAAACTTTACATTCTAAATCCAAATTACATCACTTAAATGCAAACATCAACATCGGCTACTGTAACCATAATCCCCAAGAAATAGAAAAACTGGCAAGAAAGAGAAAAATGTAACGAATAAAAATGCATAATCAAAAATTATTTTATTTATTTGTTAGTTTTGTCATTTTCTTCTACTCATTTTTCTAATTATTGTGCAAACATTTAAACGACAAACCTTAAACGGGAGCGTTTTAGCGAAACCAAGTAACGTCACCTTCCAAATTACAGTCGTGTTTCGGTTTATGAATTGTATAGGCTGCCAATTAAAGTCAGATTGTATGCAGACCCTATCAATTTTTTGTCTATAAAACAAAACAATGTAAATTATATGCAGCTAACAACATCGTTTAGTTTAAATACTATCTCAAACATCAAAACTCATTTGTAAAAGCAGGCGCGCCAATTTAGACACCATTTGTATTCTAGATCTGATAAACCTTCTTTTTTATCAAATGCAGCTTTAGACTCACCGAATCACCAAACCATTATAGACTTCTAGGTTTTGATTATACGCAAGCATCAATATCAAATAATTTAAGCATAATTTCAAACACAAATACACGATAGCTTATCTTTAAAAGGTGTCATTTTACCCACTAAACACATATTTCCAACGTAAACCCCCTGCATATGACACACAATCTTCACCCTTCCCCACCCCTAAAAATAAACGGTGCAATATAGACTTTACTTGCGTTTGAGATCGACTATTACAGTGGATGCAAAATAAAGCCTACCGTTATGTTAAAAACTTTTTAACGCGCAAAAATTACGGTTTACCTACCGATTAAACCACTACACCCACCAGGCCAGAATCACAAATGATCAACTCACAAAACCATTATAATGTTCCTTTTTTAAACAAAAAAGACAACCAATTATACGCACTTAAATCAACAAAAAAACTTCATGCAACAACAATAGCCTAATCAGATCTAAAAAACCATTGAACACCAAAACATGCAACAAATTTATGTTAACAATCAACAATTAAGATAAATCGTAACCAAAATGCCAACCCACAACATGCAAGAACAATGTACAAATCAGATACACAAAAGCATGAAACATTACAACATGCAACCACTTTATCTTAAAAATATAAACGACCAACACAAATTGAAATACCTAAACATAATACTTTAAGCTAACCACTATGATACGTCAATCTTCATTAACTATCCTACCCATCATTCATACCAAAAGCCCTAAAACAATTACAAAATTAAACCAACAATCCAAAACCTCTAATTTTCATTAACACCAGTCACGAATGAAATAAAGAACTAAAAAATGAATCACTTGCATAAAATAAACAATATTTGTATCGATGTTCTTGATAAAGACACAACACACTCGTTGCATGTTTTATCTCTCCCACCGCTCTACACTAGATTCATTTTATGCGTATGTTCATGTTTCGTCTGTTTTTTTATATATTTAACCCTCAAGCACCAAAACGTCTTCTTTTAGTTTAGTGGGCTTCTAAAACTACAAACCTAATCCCTAAACGACCTCGTTTAACCCTCAAATGGCGTTGTTTTACCTATACCACTCATAACCGGTCTAGCCCAACACCAAAACAACATCGTTTTTGCACTGTCAAAACGATGTTATTTGATTCGCTATTGTATAAAATGGCAATTAATTGACACTAAAAAATATCTATTTCTTGCCTAATTTTGGCGACTTCCCTAACCCTATTTTTTCTAATTCATTTATTTAACTATAACCTGATATGATTATTGATTTTGTTCATTGATTAATCCTTAAATGGTTAGTCTGTGGCTGTATTGATTCATTCTACAATTTTCAACACCTAATTTGTAAGAGTGTGTTGGTGTTCAATTAATTGCAAAAAATCATCATTGTTATCGGTTGAGGTGCCTTAAAATGTAAGTCGGTTAACTTTGGAATCCTAATCTGGTTTAATTGTTTCCCTTAAACCTTAATTTGCTTGAGGTTCGAGGGTTCTTTTTTCATTATGACTCGCTACTCTCCGTTTATGGAGGGTTGTTGGTGTTCCTAGTCACGATTGAATTATTGTGAATGAATCTTTTGAGTTATAGGGGTAAGATATCTAAGGATAAAAAGAGTACTAAGCCAAAGGACATTGGTGCAACTTCACTTAGAACTCTGTGGGGAAGAACTATTGGAGCAGATGGAATACTAGATCATGTCAGTAGCAATAAGAGCGACTCTAGTGATAAAAGTTGATTACGTTAACGAGGAGAATAAGGTTGCATGTGATGTGAAAATGAGTGACAAGATGAATAATAGTCTTATGAATAATTCTAGTGATAGAACTACTAATGAGCAAGGGAATTACACAAAGTTTAGTTCTATTTTTTTTCTTTGTTACCCTGCTTAATAAGAGTGTAGAACAAAAAGCTTTTTGTAAAGTCTAAAATCACATTGATTGGACTAATGCCATAGATAATGCAATGAAATCTTTACTATGAAATAACACTTAGGATTAGACTGAGCCGCCTATAGATAAAAATGTAAGACAATTGAGATTATTATTGATTGAATGAGTTACATATGTTGGATAACATGTCTATTTATAATAAATAGATAGCTTGGATAATAAGCAACATCAAACCCTAAACCTAATGGACTACAAGCCCACACTCGGGCTTGGGAGAATAACCTAATCGCCTAACACTCCCCCGTAGTTTGAATGGGAGTCTTCCGGACGGAAAACTGAGATGAATGTTAAAAGTCACTTCTTCTTTCATTTCTTCATCTTCTTTATTGTTGGTTTGGATGGAGGCAGAGTTGTATTTAACGACAAAGTTGTTTATTGCTCGACGACTTCATCCTTTTTTGTGACATTTTTTATACGTCGTGGCTTACTTTGCCTTTAGGTAGGAGCTTAATTTTTTTTCAACTAGCGTCCTGACAACAATAATCCCCAATGATAAAAACAAAATTTGTGAATGAAGAAAAATTTAATTGATTGATTTCTCAACATACATACGGGGTTTATTTTGACGGCAAGGGTTTTGTGGGATAAATTTTATGAGTTTGGTATGAAAAAAGGATAAAAAACTAACTAAAGAAAAATAATAAAGCGAAATAAATCAACGGGGATCCCCCCGGGTCATCGGCTAGTACCCGATGACCGGAGGATAGGAAATTTTAGGTGGTGTGTTTACCTGAAGCTCTAATACCATGTAAGACAATATAGATTATTATTGATTGAATGAGTTACATATGTGGGATAGCATGTCTATGTATAATAAATAGATAGCTTGGATAATAAGCAACATCAAACCCTCAACCTAATGGACCACATGCCCACACTCGGGCTTGGGCCAACAACCTAGTCGCCTAACAAAAAAGGCTATTGGTTATAAGTGGGTATATGGAATTGAGGTATGATTCTTAGTCCCTTTTTTATGCAGACTAGGCTAAGTGTATTATAACAATTAAAAATGTTAATGGCTATTGTGTTTTTATGTGTTGATCCTTAGTATCTTGAAAAAGAAAAAAACAAAACACTCTTTCAAAATCATATACAAAAGCGGAGTATAGAGCTTTAGCTTTAGTAAAAAGTGAAGTTATTTCAACTTTAAACTTCTTAAAAAGATTTGGGGTGTGAAAATTTGTTGCATGTCTCATTATCATGTGAAAGTAAATCTGCAATCAAATTGCAAAAAATCAAGTCTTCAAGAAAGAATAAAACATAATGAGATAAACTTACATAATGATACCGCACAGGTGACTGTTGTGATGCCCTCTACTGAAGATGGGCCTATTTTGAGTAGTTCGGGTGGTCATATGGTTGAGAAGGTCAATGAGTCTGGGAATAATGAAGGTACGCAGGATGAGAATATGGACCAGACACCGATTAGCTCTTCTATTAATCCAAATATTGGTACTTCTTATGCTAAATTATTTACCAGAGAATCGAGTAGGAAAAGTGTGAATTTCCGCACTTTAATTACTCCGGTGAGAAACGGGGCTGATGTGGTTGTGCAGTTGGAGTCTATTCTAGCTATCAGTGAACGGTTTATTAATATGGCATATGGTTTCTTTTTGGGAAAGCGGGTGGCTTACCCCGTTGTTGCTAACTATGTTAGGAAGACTTGTGGTAAATATGGACTGGTTAAATTAATGCTTAACTCATCTACCAGCTTATTCTTCTTCCAGTTTAGCTATATGAATGGTTTGGATTTAATGCTTGAAAATGGTCTGTGGTTTATTCACAATAATCTATTATTCAGAAAAAGTGGAATCTGGATATGAACTTATTGAAAGAAGATCTTGGTAATGTTCCGATTTAGATTAAACTCCATGGTGTCCCTGTGACGGCATTTAGCGAAGATGGTTTGAGTGTCATTGCTACTAAACTTGGTACTCCTTTGATGCTTGACTCTTATACATCTAACATGTGCATGCAATCATGTGCAGGTCAAGCTATGCTAGAGCAATGATCGAGCTTCGGGCCGATGTGGAGTTGAAAGATACCATCGTGATGGCTATGCCTAAATTTGTTGAGGAGGGGTTCCATACGTATACTATTCATGTTGAGTATGAGTGGAAACCTCCCAAGAGTGTGTATTGCAAGGTTTTTGGTCATGTTCAGGATGAGTGTCCCAAGAATATAGGCTCGGGTGTGGCGAAGAACTTGAAGAATCCTAACCAAGCTCCTTTAGGTGTTCCGGTTGGGCCTAAGGTGAGATTTAAACCAGTCAAACAAGTTTATAGACCTGTTTCTAAAAATAATAATGGCAACACTAGTGGTAATAAGAAGAAAGATGCGGAGTCTAAAAAATAGGTTAGTTATCAAAACCCATTTGATGTGCTTAATTCGGTTGAAAATTATGTCGACTTGGGTACAAATGGGGGGACATCAAATTTGGCTAGTACAGAGGCCTATTCTAGTGGATCTTTGTTTTGGAATGTGGGATCTAGTAGTATTAGTACTACACCTATTGTTGAAAAAATTGATAAGCTTGAAAGACTAATATTGATGGGAAACTTACACTTGTGGATGATGAGGGTAAACCTCTGGAAAAGGTTGAGTATTCGGGTGATCATGATAGTGAGGATAAAGTTGAACTTGTTGATAATGAAATGGCAAGTTTTATGGCTTCAAGGAGGGTTGACTATGGTACTAATAGTTTGCTAGAACAATAGAGGAAAACTTATGAGAATGCTGATTACGACTATAACTCATACGATGATGATATGTATGAAGGCCAGGAAATTCCTGACAACATTCAATCTATATGCGATAATTTGGATATCAAGGTACGAGGTCGTAAGAAGAAATAGATTATTATTGAGTCATTTGTAGTCTAGTCACTTTGTGTACCTTCCTTTAAGGAAGTAGGTTGCCTATGTAACGGGCGAAGATGTGGGATTCACCCTCATCCATTCTACTTAATTGTTTTTTGGAGTAATAAATTTATCGGGGAAGCTCTTTACCAAAAAAAAAAACTTACATTTTGTAAGACAATTTTTTTTTGTTGGTGTTATTGAAACAAAATAGTTAGATAGTGCAAATCAAATTGCAGATGTATTTAAAAAGGGTCGAGATACAATTCAACATAAATATTCATCTTCAAAGTTAAGTTTACTGGTCTAGAAGGTTAAGGAGGATGTTACTAAGTATTTTTCTGAAGGACTTATTATGTCATGTAATTGTTTTGTAGTTTTGGGTTGTCTGTGTTAGAGTTAGAAAGATTAGCTAAATAATGTCAAGACTCAAAGTTGGAGGATGGGAGAGTAAAATGGCAATTTATAAAAGGCTTGTTTTTAGCATTAGTGTTTTATAAATTCTCTCGCCCACTTTTGACATATCTTTCTATTTTCACACACAAGATATTATTTTGATTCAGTCAAGTTGTAATATAACAATCACTGGTGATCGATCCTCACCTCAAGGTTGTTTGTGCGCGAAATCTTGTTTTTCTGCAACCTGTGTTTATACCGGCACATCCAATATAATGCATATAAAGTGTGATGCATCAACCAAGCTATTTTGAGATATTATTGAGCCCAAACGAATTAGTTTGTAAAGCTGACTTGCTCGATCAGTGAGTGGAAAAATGCTACGTTCTAGCTCGGCATAAAAATTTTCTTTGATTATTATTTAGAAAGAAAGAAAGCAAATATTCCGTATAAAGAATGAAAGCATAGGAAGTAATACTGAAAATAAAACTCAAAACACTCTTGTTATTATTTTAAGGCGATCATAACGATGATCATGAGTGCTAGGAACACATCTACATACAATACATTTTATTACGGTTTTGCAGATTGTTAGGGGAAAGCGACAACGATTAACATACAATCTGTGAGCCGAGTACAATTCAAACATGAAAAGACCATTCACTCTTATGAGCAAGGGATTATTAACTTTGGGTCAGTTACTCGACAATGTCAACATGGTTCCACCTATTTGTTATATTGTCAATATAAGCACCGGCTCTTTTATCGATACCAGGCTCAGCAACCCAACGAGCACCATCTTGATCACTTGAAAACACTTTGCATGCTTTAACATGATCATCCCATCCATCCTCTTGCTGTCCTCCAGGCTTCATAATTTTGAAAATGTTGACGATGGTGAAAGAAGTTCTTTTCTGCCAACTAGTTCTCCCCATAGGGTGTTTGTTCTCTGTTTCAATTCTCTTCTTAGATATACACATGATGTTGGTATTTATATGCAATAGAATTACACTTTATTTACTTTAAAAAGTTTCTTTGATGTTCTGTCTCTATTTTAATAAAGTGTTAATATAAACGTACCACTTGTTCTACGGCTCGGCCTAAAGCTGGGAATCAAAAGGAGTACAGCCCGTAGATCATCATTACCTATTATCTTATTGCTTTGTATGGTTCATATTGTGAAATGATCAATAATATCATGGTTAAGTTTTTGTTAAACTACATAGTTGCGACATTGTGTTCAAACAAAATTTACATAGCTAATGGTTTTTTGAGAACTTTTCCCAAAAATTATTCAGAAGTTTGCGGTGTTATCATACCGAAACCATTTCTATTGGTATTTTCGAGTCCTGTGTTGCTCCACATAACCATGCAGAGCATATCAATCAACATGTTGATGTGGTTTTAAAGGCAATAGTAGTAACAAGCTGGCCAGACCTCGATCACTTAGCCAAGTATAAATCTATTCCATAGGCAAACATATGTATTCCGCAATATAATCGTCATGTAGTAATGTTCTATTACATTTAAAAAAAGTCTATTATATCATCCAGAGAATTTTCTCCTTTTAAATATGTTTTACATAACAATTGAAAACTATATGTCCGCATACATTCATAGTGTACGTACCAAACTCTAGATATGATTGATAATTTAAAAGTTCAGCATTTAAATATGTGTTAATAATGTCCTCTAAAGATCTTGATTTGGTACGAAAGGAAGATAGCTATATGGTTTATGTATATAAATTAAAATGTGTGGGTCAAGCATTTTAAAGGTCGAAGAATAACAACACACTATGAATGATAGGTTTAGTCTACCAAATTATAAAAAACAAAGACGTTGATCTCCTTGCTTCACAATGCTTCCTAGCTGTCTACCTTTAACATGCTAGAAGAACCCTCACTGCAAGAGCCAATAAAATAAAATATTAACAATTACTTCTGCAGTTCACTTTATTCTTTAACTAAAAAACTTGACATAGAAGATATTTGCCTACTGAAATATTTTGCTATTACTACTTCGTTAAGTATCAGTATTTCTTTTTATCGTGCAGTTCTAAATACAACTAGGTTTGCAGACTATATATTATGATTCCTTGATTTTACATCAATCTTAATTGATTGGTAATTTTTTGAGAGAGACTGTTGATCACAAGTCTCATTTTGAGTAATGCAAGTGGATTTTATTAAGAGAGATGAAAAATTACTTGCTAATAAGATAGCTCGGAACTAGTTACTACTTTAGTTGTTGATGGAGTAGTTGTTTATGATGTACCGAGAAATTAGGTTCTTGCTGACATTCATATTAATCAATGCATTTCCTTTGTTTCCATCAAAAAATAATAGTAATAAGGTTTTAGATAATTCATGTGTCTATCGCAGATATGTCATTTTCTGTCAAATATCAGAAAGAGTTAACAATACAAGTTGACTTGGACAGCTAATGTGGAAGGAATTGCAATTTTAAAAAATGGAAAGCTTGATGCGAAGCATCGGCTTTCTATCATTGCCTGGATGTTGCCTAACTTCTAGGATTTTTTTGAACACCTACTTATCTAAATTATATGCATCACCCGTTATATATAAAATAAGTACTCATAACACCTTGTTTATTTATTTTAAACTTGCTATTCGATTTCTTGGAGACTAAGAATATGTCTTCTCTTTGCTTCCTCTACATGTAATAGAAAAAGACGCTTTACATATACTTTAGATATATTAATTTATGATCCATCAAAATAGATCAAACACAACTTATATTTTCCATAAGACACATTATATTTTGCAACGCGCAAATATTCATTCGAAATGATTGACCAAGTCTCATGTTTGAAATTCAATCTAACTAAATGTTATTTAAGCACGACAATAACCACTACTACAAAAACGTCAAAAAATGTGCTTGAAATACCTAAAAAAATCGGGTATGAAGCACTCTATATGACAGATAAGTCACTACCAAAGAACCGAAATCTGAATTCAATTTCCAAAAATGAAATATATATATTATTTTTCCAATATTTTCATCAAAAGACATATTTTTTGACTCATTCGATCAAGCGTACCCAGTTCAGGTATAATAACACATTCGAATACAAATGTCTTCATTTTTAAAAAATAAAAAAATAATAAAAAATAAAAAAACAAAAACAAAAACAAAAACAAAAACAAAAAAACAAAAAAAAAACTTACAATGCGAAACCAAATGGCTTTAACAAATACGATACCACTAAAGGTTGTGATCGTAAAAAAAGGGGTTAAAATTAAAAAGTATAAAAAGTAATAGTATCCATCTGATCCCCCATCGAACGCTCAGGAAAAATATGTCTACCATCGGCGGAGTTTAAGCTAAATAAGAGGGCTAAAAATTTAAATTCACATACCAAAGACGTCTAATCTTCCCTCCAATGTTAGATTTCATCATTTCGTTTCATAGTTTGGGACAAAACTCACTATCAAATTTCATCATTTCGTTTCATAGTTTCACACCAAACTCTCTCAATCTCTCTCTAAATTTTGAGGAGTTTTCTAGCGTTTCTTTCCGGTTAAATTTTGATTTTTTTTGCAGTTATATCACGGTCTCTTTGTGATTATATTACGGTTTCTTTTTTTCAAAGTTGAAAGAACACAAAAGCTCTTTTCGGAAAGATAAATCCAAATTGTAAGTTCATAAATGTAAGTTCTAGAAGTATCTAATAAATCAAATTTTTAAGTACAATTAAGATATATCTGGTAAAGATTTGTGGTTAACCACTAAATGACAAAAAAACGGCTAATAGTAACCCACCGATCCACCATAAATGAAGATGGATCCCGGGTACGCTGGATCCGTGGAGTTGGCAAATGCTGACATAATTTGAATTCAAAATTTTGCCTATAAATAAGAACCAAATGTTCTCATTTGCATAACCTTTTCCCCATTTTTCTTTTGCATATTTATTTTCTTTCATACATTCTTTGATCATTATACTTGTTATATAATCCATTACAAGTGATCCAATCATTTCACTCTTTAGTGAACAACACAAAGAAGATATTAAGCTTTAAGTGTTATTAGTTTAGTAGTGTTATCACATTTGTAACATTTATCCACCATCATCTATTTGTCTTGTGTAATCATATATGTATGATTGGTTAGTATTTTAAGCCTTAAAATACATAGTATGTTATGTTAGGTATATTTGTATTTATTAGTTCCTGCTGGTAGGTATGTAGTTCCTACTTGTAGAGTAATTGCTACTGTTAGTATTAAAGTTCCTACTAGCAGGTATATAGTTCCTACTGGTTATATTATTAGTTCTGGTAGAGTAACGTAGTGACTCTGGGATAAGTTCTAGTATGGATAAACATGAGAAGTAATAGATAGACTCATGCAAACGTAATTCTAGAAGAATTAGTTTAGGGTTTCATATCTATAAATGAAACCACACGGTTTGGGCTTGACGCATGATTAAACAATCAAGAAACAGTTTTACGATTAATAGAAAAGATCCATAGAGGATCAAAGTATTGTTTTTAGTAATTTTTCTTTAGCACTATTGTTTATTTTCCGCGTGAACAATAGATTGTTTTGTTAGAGTCTCTCACAGAGTTACTTTTGATTACATTAGTGCTCTATATCCTTCACAGGCTTAAAAGATCTATCTAGGGCTGAGACCTACAAGTGGTATCAGAGCCTGGAGAGAGTCTCTGTTGAAGAATAATTACTGTTCTTGCTCCTAAACCTTTACAATGACTTTACCGTATCCCACACCACCGTTTACTGCACCATCACCATCCGAATCTTCATACTCCATCCCAACAACATCCGAACCAGTATTTTCTGTGGCAACTACTGAACCTGTATTTAAGTCATAAACTTCCCACTCCGCACAACCCTCTCAAAATACTTAGCCTCAATTCCAGCAATATAATTCAACCACTGTTTCCAACAGTAATGCCAAATTTCCTTATTTAAAGAAGGACGAGTATGAAACGTGGGCAATGAAGATGGAATATTGGATAATGAACAATGATCACAGTCTGTGGAACATTGTTCTTCATGGAAACAGCAGAAAACGGACCAGCAGAGATCCTAGAGGCAACATAATGATTCTTCCTCCTGTCACTATGGAAGAACAAATTACTGTCTAACGAGAGACAAAAGCTAGAACTATTCTACTTCAGTCTCTTGATGATGCTAAGGATATCTAGTTGGCAGTAAAAGCCAGATTTGGAGGGAATAAAGAGTCAAAGAAAATGAGGAAGTCAATGCTTAAGCAGGAGTTTGCAGACTTTAAGATATCTAAATCCGAGGGTTTGCATAAGGGATATGATAGGTTTCAGAAGGTGCTGAGTCAACTTAATCAAATGCAAGCTAGACCAGATAATGAAGACTGCAACATGAAGTTCCTTAGAGCACTACCACCTTCTTGGTCACAGGTGGCAATCACCCTTAAAACAAAGGGTGGTCTTGATTTCTTAAGCTTTGATGATTTGTATAATAAGCTTAGGACACTTGAGATTGATGTAAAGGGTGGTTCTAGCTATGATTCAAGAGTTCCTGTTGCTCCTACACAATCAGCTTTCATTAGTGCTATTAGCACTAATTCCAAGTGGTCAACTGCTGATTCCAAATGTCAACCTTCTTCTGTTAGATATACCACTACTTCTTCCTCTGCTGATGCTTCAGGCAATGTTCTTGAAAATGTTCTTTACTCTTTTGTTGCTGAAAGTGATCTACAACAACAGATCACTTATGAAGACTTTGACCAAATTGGCAAGTTGGATTTGGAAGAACTTGACATCAAATGGTAGATGGCAATGCTTTCTGTTCGAATCAATAGATTTGAAAAGAAGGCTGGTAGAAAATTCAAGTTTAATGCTGTTATTCCTGCTGTTGATGGTGCTGATGGAGTCAGTACTGATGGTATTTTTGTTGATGGTGTGTTTGTTGCTGCTGGTAATGGTTCTGAGTTTTATGTGTGCAGGTAGGGATATGTCAAATATTGACAAGAAATCAGTCAAACGAACACGAGAACGGGATGATTTGTGATCAAGAAGCTCTTAAAGAAATCAAAGCGAAGCTAGAAAAGGAGTTCATGCCTCCAGCTTCTACAGTAATAATGCCAGCTTAAACCACATAAATCCAAGAACCAAATTCCATTTGTTTATATAAATCTAATGGGTTTATTTGCAATTTATGAAAGTTAATTAGAGCTAAAAAATTGTGCTTGCCAAACACATGGGACAGGTTATGTAATTTCTCATAGTAGCCAAAAGTCGCGGGTATATGACGGGTCAAATTCTCCTTGGGGTCCACCTCTCATCCAATCACATGCGAACCCCCAACCCAATTACCCAAACCTAACCCGAACCCCCAACCCGACCTACCCGGCTTATGTTATAACTCAATTAACATTTACTGTGCACCCCATTTTACCCAAAACAGATTTAACTCACTCACACACACATGAACACACCCGAATCCACCAAGAACACCATGAACCCTAGTTCATTAACCCCTCACCCACACTCAAATTAACCATGGGGTTAACAACCCCCTCACACTCCTTAACCATCCTGTCACTATCAATTAAACCCCAACCCAATCCACCGTGGCTGAAAGAAGCATTGTTATTGGTTGATGTGACGTGTGTGAAATACTCTCACATAACTAACACATCCATATGCCACATCATTGATCCGGGTGCTCACATCTATAATCCTACGGCTTACGATTGAGCTTCAAGGAAAGAGAAGAGATGGAGGGCCAAGATTAAAAGAGATAGAAGGATCTAGAGAAGATGGTTAGCTCAAGCTTCGGGTATAAATACCCATACCATTCCAGCACAAAGGGAGTAATTTTTTAGTGTTTTTTTAGTTTTATTTTTGTAATAGTTTAATGTTGTCGATTCCGTTTTGAGTAGTTGTTTTTATTTGTAATTTCAATTTCATGTTATTATTTTTCGTATTGTAAGAAATTATTTCAGTTTTAATAAAAGTTATATTTCATATAAATTTGTGTTTGATTTAAATTCTGTCAAAAATACTTTTGTTATTTCTGTTAAATAATTCAAGGCTTGGAGTCTCTATTGGAGTTGGATGGCTGCTGAGACTCCAAGAGGGTTAGAGCTGTTGGTCAGCTTATAGGATTAGATTAGGTGTTTGTTTTTTGATATAAGGGCTTATGTGGATTAAGCCATAAGCCCACAATAAGCTGGTTACTTTCCTGTTCTAGCTGGAAAGTCAAGGTACACTTTAATTGTTTACATTTATTCTTATTCTGTTTTTCTTCTTCGAAATAAGCTGTTAAGTGTTATTAGAGTTAAATAAGCTATGTGGTTGTGCTAATGTTTGATTAAGCATTTTATTGAGTAGTTAGAAATCTGTCAAATGCCTTTTAGTTGCTTTGTTGATATAGTTGATAGGTTGATTACTAAGCTTTTAGAGCTTATAAGCTTAATAAGCTTATTCAGCTTATTTTAAATAAGTAGAGTTAAGTTTTATTCTTAAAAAGCTAAGTTAATAAGCTGATTAAAATGCATTAAGGATGCTGATTGTAATTGGTTAGGTGCTGCAGGGGCCTGTTTTGTCAATTTTTATAGTTTCTGTTAGTTTAAATTTACACAGTTAGTCCTTGTTAGTTACTCTGTTAGTCCTTAGTTAATTACATAGATAGTCCTTAGTTAGTTTGATTGTTAAGTCTCGTTAATCCCAAGTCCAGGGACTATTTCTGCCATTAGTTCAAACTTTGTGTGTTTTATAAAACTTTAAATTTACCCCGCCTACCCTTATGTTTCTGTTTCGTCACTTTTAACCCATGTGTTTTGTTAAATTAGTTAGGTTAATAAAAAAAAATAGTTTAATTAAATAATAAAATTAGTTTTTTTAGTTTAATTAATTAAATTAGTTTTTAATAAATAGTTTAAAATTAGGGCTTTTAATAAAATTAATTTTCTGCATTATTTCTCTTTATAAAAAGTATTTTTATAGAATTTTTAGTTTAAGTTTTATATTTTTAAAAATTAATTTTCAAATTTAGTTTTAAAACATTTAATTTTCAAACCTTTAGTTTTTTTTAATTTTAACCTTTTAAATAGAAAAATTAGTGATAAAAAAAAAAAAAAAAAAAAATGTTTTTCTCATCTTTTTAAGTAATTTAGGATTAAGTTAGCTTAAAAAGTATTTTTCTTAATTTTTATCAATTAAATTTCTATTTTTAGGATTTGATTTAGATTAATTAGTTTTAATTCATATAAAATCCAAAAAGCCTTTAAAAAATATTTTTAATTTTCCTAAAATTTTCTTTAGCATTAATTTAGGTTTAGGAATCTAGTTTTCATTTTTAAGATTTAAAATGGATTTGTTTTATTTAATGTCGCGTTTAATTTGTTTCCGTATTTAGTTTAATCATCTTAATTGCTTGTGTTTTTAATCTTAGTAGTGTAATAAACCAAATCTATCTCTTTTATTATTCAAATCATGAATCCGAACGAGAACGAGGTTTCCATTGCATGAGTCGTTGGGGATAACGACCCGGGTGATCATACTTGCCCGGTTTAATATACGTATTCTATATATATATCTTTGTGAGTGGAATTGTCCAAAGGATACTTGGGGATTTCCTTAATTTCTCTATAATATGATATATTATTTATTTTCATCGGTGTGCTTGAAAAATTGCTCAATCAGTTTTTGGCGCCGTTGCCGGGGACTTGTGTAAGCGATTCTCTTGTTTCGAGTTTGTGATTTGGTTTGAAGATCCTTTCGTCCTCGAAAGTTAAATTTTTGTCATAAATCCAAAAATCCAAAAAAAATAAATAAAATATAAAAAGTAAAAAATATATTTTCCTTTTCTTTTTAGTATAAGTAAAAGATAAAAAAAATAGAAAAATCAAAAATATAAAAAAATTGTCTTAATTCAGAAAATAAAATTCACCAAGTTGGTATCGAAACTCAACAAAATATTATCTTCCATTGAGAATTATCTTTTCAATTTCGGTGGACTTGCAATTGTTCCCAAATCGTAAATCAAAGATTTACACTTGCTTTTGTATCACTACTAGTAGGCTCACCTTGAAAGGAACATTTTTCAAGACGCTAACGAGAAAGTAGTTGATTATGTGGTTAGTCTCTTTCATGTATTAACCGTTTTAAATTTATTTGTTAAAAAAAAAAAAAAAAAAAAAAAAAAATATATAACAAAATTATAGTAATATTTTGCTTTTTTAATTTTTAGTTTTCTTTTTATCGCACTCGTTCGCAATCTCGTAGACGTCGTCACAACAAAACTCTTCGGAAAAGCAATTGTTGAACAAAACGTTGTTCCAATGGCCGACACATCGAAAAACGATGGCTCAATGTTACAAGCACCTATTCGAAGGGTATGAAGATCGCTATAGTTGTTTCACCGTTCAATGCTATCATTTTTGAGCGTAAGCTAACGTTTATCATCTAGTGACAAGCACACAATTTTAAGGGTAGACAAGATTCCCCATCAATCACCTTCGATTTTTTAAATAAGGTCACTTAACGTTTAGACTTCCTGAAGTTCGAACACTTCGGTTAAGATTTTGCTTTTCCCTTTTTCTTCTAGATGGTGAAGCCGAGATTGGTTAGAAAAGTACCCCAAGACCAATTCTCACTTGGGACGTCCTTGTTTCAAAATTCATAAACCAATACTTCCCACCTTCAAAAACCCTCTTACTATCGGAATGAGATCTTTATTTTTTATCAAAAAACCAAACAGAAGCTTTAATGAAGCATGGAACGTTTTAAGGACTCCTTGCGTCAATGTCCCTACCTTGGCTTTTCGGAATCCACCAACTTGATATTTTTACAACTCTTGAATTCAAACAGTTAAAGATGCCTTAGATTCTGCAGCAGGTGGCATTTGTTAGACAACATGCTAAGAAGGTTTAGCGATTATCGAAAGCAAGTCAAAAGTTCGTTACTCAAGAAGTCGTGCTAATGATTCAAGAGTGAGTACGGATGCTCCTCTTTCTAATTCTTCACCTTCCAATAATTCTTTCGATATGCAACAAAATAGCGCTTCTCGGGATAAGATGACTATCAAGATGAACCAATGAAGAGTCAAATGAAAGCCTATTTGTTACTTACTCCTTAGCACCTGTCATAGCAGTGATGAAGTTTTGTGTACTTGTGGATCAAATCACATTTTACCAGTGTCCGTTAACTCGAGGTGGAAACGGATTTTCCGTTTTTTCATGATAAATCCAACTATTTCAACAAACAGAGATGGTTGGTAATTTTCTCCAAAGAAACCAACCTTCCAATTTGGCAAGTCAAATGAGACCACCGGGTTTCAATCAACCGAATGTCCAAAACAACCAAAACCGTTATCAAAGGAAACCAGTTCGAATTTCTACCAAAATCGTGGAGGATACTTTAACCCAAAACGTCAAAAACAACCAAAATCAAGTTAATAAGCTCACACCATAATCAAACACAACAATCAACCACAAATCAATCAAGTTTACCTTACCAACCTCAACAAATAGTGATTTGACAACTGATTTTGAAAACTACGTAAAGGCAAACGATGCAGTGTTGAAAAATGTTCAAAATCAGGTCAAATATTTGCAGAATCAAATGGGAAGTACAAGTTTGTTGACCTAATCTTTGTGATAATTTCAAAAATTCTGCCTCTACTTCGAATTCAGGAACTCTTCCAAGTCAAACCGTAACTAACCCTCATCAGCAAATTAATGCTATTACCACAAGGAGCGGTAAGACTTTGGAAGGACCTTCGTCTAACTCTTGTTCTCACCGAGTGTTTCACAAAAACCTCAAAAAGACCGGAACAAAACCGGAAGACGTCAACGAAATAGTGCAAACAATTGGAAAAATACCGACCATGTCCCACTCCGGGGGAAGAAGATTCCATTTTTGGAAATTCCAAAACCAAAAAGCAAAGAAAACGTTATTCTTGACCTATTCTATTTCGTTACCCTTAAACTTCCATATCCG
The DNA here is from genome assembly GCA_026074375.1 of Tanacetum coccineum. NCBI lineage: Eukaryota > Viridiplantae > Streptophyta > Magnoliopsida > Asterales > Asteraceae > Tanacetum > Tanacetum coccineum. Next base: position 25,035 of record BQNB010008138.1, read on the forward strand.
AGAGGATGAAAGTTTGAGAACACGATAAACCAAGTGCTAAATTTAGCCGGTTTTTGAAATGTTACAAACAACTTCGTTTGAGATTGGTTTGATCTGATGCTCTTGTCGAAATGCCAAAGTTATCAAATGGTTTAAGCTAGTTGTCTAAAGAAACAAAGAGGAAGATTGTGGAGATCGCTATCAAACTGTGAATGCTGAATGTTCTGCTATCATCATGAACAAAGTTCCGAGAACTTAAGATCCGGGAAAATTTCTTACCCATGATGATTTACAAGAACTCAAAGAACTGTGCTTTAGCCGATGAAGGAGCTAGCATTTATCTTTTACTTTATTCTTCTACTAGTACTTGAGCTTGAAGCTTTGACTCCTACTCGTATGACACTCGAGCTTGCCAACCGTTCCATTTCTCACCCGCTGGGCATAGCCGAGGATGTTGTAGTTAGAGTCGATGATTTCACTTTTCTTGCGGATTTTGTGGTGGTTAATTTTGAACCTGACCCGAGAGTGCCTATTATTTTAGGAAGACCCTTCCTTCGAACCGCAAAAGCTCTCATTGATTTGTACGAGGAAAAATTGACTTTAAGAGTAGGAAAAGATGAACTTGTTTACTATGCCGATAAATCTGAGAAAAACAAGGAAAAGAATTTTGTTCATGCCATTTCTGTTATCGATTTTTCAAAAGATGATCCGTTTAGTGGCAGTACCACTACTCATTCTGATGATCCTTCTCCTAGTTCTTCTCCGGTGAAGACTAGTGATAATTTTGAGAAGTTCGCCGATGAACTTGCTCTTCTTGATTCATTACCACCAGGTAATGATGATTCAACTCTTAAGAAGGACTTGCATGAAGAGAATTTTCAAGAAGTGTCGAGATTAAAAATTCCAAACGTTTCCGGTGAGCCAGTTCTTTTCACACTCCTCTATCCGACAAGGATGAGTGTTTTGCTCCTGAAGACGATAATGATGAGATCGATGATTTTCTAGCTATAGAAGTATCTTCTAACTTAGAGGAAGGATATTTCGATTCAGAAGGAGACATAGCTTTTCTTGATAATCTACTTAGTGATGATGATAATCTCGCTTCCGAAGTAATTTCCGATCATGAGCCAGAACAGAATGAATCTTCAATTACTTTTTCTCCAAGGAGTGATCCTCTTCACCATGAGTTCGCCGGTGAACCTTTAACACTTCCTGCGAGGAATGGATCTGATTTGTTGAGGAAATATCTTTGTCTTTTGACAGTGATTAATGAAATTTTCAACTTCCCAGGGAAAATTCATCAAAATTCGTTAACATGTCTCGTACCATATATCCTATCCCCGTTGAAATTAGTTGGGCACTCATGATGAGATTGATATTCTCTTGTTCCAGATGATTTAATTTCCGCATGGGTTGATGATGTGTTCGGAAGATGAGTTAATGAGTCACCTAAATCCTTGATCATCAAAGATGATCCGTCAAATCCTCGACCTCCACCAGATCCTACGGTTATTAGAAAATGTTTTGGACCCAAAGCGGGAATTTGCATAATCAAAGAGTTAGGGTGTTTCTAAATCTCATGATTTTATGACGTATTTTACCCCCCTTGTTTCAGATTTACCTTCATTTCCTTCAATTGTCTCTTGAGAATGAAGACTCACATTTTTGACCCTGGCATTAGTCTATACATTTCTAAGAAGCCGGTGGCATTTTTAAACAGTTATTGTTCGAATATTGCTCTCCTAAGGACAACTAATTCAGGTCGTGTCGAAGCTTGCGACTCGGAACACCAAAAACAAGGCCTGCTTCGTGGGAGTTACCCCATGCTTATCCTTTTCTTTCTATTTTATTTTCTAACCTCTAATGTGTTGTGATGTTGAGGGGCCCATCCTCTTCGTTTCTCGTTGTTTGTTGTCTGTGTTGTGATTTGGCAGGATTAACCCAACATTTCAAGAATCCTCTCGTGTTCGATGCCTAATTCCGAAGCACTCGAGTTTCTCATCCTTTGTGCGAAATTAGTTTGGGGAGATCAATATCCTTTCATCATTATCGATTAACGAATTATCTTTGTCTACTTAATAAACGGCTTAGATTTTCGTAGGAACCCGACTTTAAACATTGAGGACAATGTTTCATTTTAGTTTGGGGAGGGAATCTATCGATTTGATGTGCTTGCTTATTGTGTTTCTCACGTACCCGGTTCTCCCACAAAAATAGCAAAAATTTTAAATTTAAAAAAAAAAAAAAAAAAAAAAATTAAAAAAAAAAAAATATATATAATAAGACAAAAATGTAGGTTTTCCGCTGGTAAGAATAAGAAGTAATTTTTGACCCGATTGAATGTGTTGAGTTCTAGCTTTTTCCCTTAACAATTAATGATGATAGTTTGTGCTAGTCTCATATAGACTTTAAACATGCTAGACTTGAATCGTTAGTAAATGAAAGCTTGCTTGGTATTCTCAAGTAGATGTTTAAATTGCAAAGTTGATTTTTTAAGGCTAAGCATTGGCAAATTTCTTTTGTGAAGGAACAAGAATTGATATGTTATTTATAAGTCATGATATTAAACGTAGAATAGTTGGATTTCTTTCAAGCTCATATGTATTACTTGTGGCTTTTTCTCCCATTAGCATGTTTCACCTCTATATATAAATGTTTAATAAATAGAGTTGTATGGTTTTTTGGTTAATAATTAGCTAATAGAAGTTTTCTTTAGTTCCTTTGTGATTAGGATGAGTACACATCAGGAATACTTAATTTGGCATAAAAATACAAAAATATAATAAATAAGTATCTCTGCCAGATTACTTCATCGTGTCGGAGGCGTGGCCGATGTTGGAGTTTTCATATAAGGTAGAGTCCGGTGTCATAATAAGTAGAATAACCTCTTGTCGACTCGCTATCGATGTGGCTTCGAGATAAAAAGCACGGGGTTTACTTATATAATCCAAAGTCGAAATATGTTTGCCTGCTCGGTCGGAGGCGTGGCCGATGTTGTAGCTATAAAGACTGAGGAATAATAATGTTGCTGAATTTTTGTCTTGTTAGTGCCTTAAAAGAGCCTAAGGGTCATTATGGTGAAAATAAGAATTTGGTTCATTCTTGTCTTAAACGAGCCTTGGGTATATGACTATGAATGATGCCTTCTCTACGGTAGCTAATAAAGCAAATTTATGGTTCGCTCGAAGTGGTCTTTATTCTTGATTGCAGTTGATCTTTTGAAAAGGGCTAAGAGTAATTATTGCGTTCTTTACCATTTCGCTTTAATTTTTAGATTTATTTAGATATCGAAACAAAAGTCTTAAAGAGCTTGGGTATCTGACTCTAGTAAAATCCTGAGATACAAAAGTAGGATTTGCGGGAGGAAAAGTAAGAACACAATTAGTATTTATGAGTAGTGTTAGTGTCATGACTTGTAATTAACGATGATCTTGTTTTTAAGCTTTGCATGGGAAAAGTGAAAAATCGGGTTGATGAAGTTCATCCTTAGTTTAGACGCTTATTTGTGCTTTTTGTTCTATGATTCCTAAATGTTACCCAGTGGTAATGAAAATTGCATTATGTTCAAAACTATATAATTTGTAGTTCAAGGTAGTTAATAATCAAGAAAATATAAAAGGAAAAATATTTGAAAATGGGAAGTGGGGTGTTTTACTTGGAACTCTTAAAACAAAACTCTTTGTACTTTTTCAAAGGTTTAGTTTGGGGAATTTTGAGGTATTTGGTTATAAGGCATGTGATATTGCGTGAGGACACACAATCGTTTAGTTTGGGGAATTTTGATAAGTGTAGAATACACATATCTATTTATGCTTAAAAAGGCCCAAATAAACCCAAAACGGATCAAAAATGGCAAAAATGTGCTTGTATCTGAGTTTTATGTGTGCAGGTATGGATATGTCAAATATCACAAGAAATCAGTCAAAAACGAACACGAGAACGGATGAGTGATCAAGAAGCTAAAGAAATCAAAGCCGAAGCCAGAGAGATCATGCCTCAGCCTTCTACAGTCAATTGCAAGAAACCACAGTCAAAACCAAAACCCCACTCCATTGTTTTATAAACACAAGGGCTAATATGCAATTTCCCCAAAGTTGTTTACAACAGAAAATGTGCTTGCCCAAACACAAGGGCCGATAGTGTAATTATCTCAAAGATGCAAAAGGCGCGGGTCAAATGACCGGGTCAAACTACCCATTTGCTCTCAATCAACCAATCACAGCCTAAGCCCCAACCCGATTACCCACACCAAACCCGAACCCTAACCCACCTCTACCCGGTGATACTTATAACTCGATAACACTTACTGTTACTCACTTTTACCCAATTTCGATTTACTCACACTCACACACACAAGAACACTTCACGAACACTCGATGAACCCTAGTTAATAATTCCCTCACCCACACCCTAATTAACCTTAGGGTTAACAACCCTCTCACAAACCCTAACTCACCCATCACTATCAATTAAATCCTTAACCTAATCCACCGTGGCTGAAAGAGCCTTTGCTATTGGTTGATGTGACGTGCGTATGTGAATACACTCACATAACTAACACACACTTGCCATGTCAATGATCCGGGTTCACCCACAATCTAATCTAACGGTTGATGAGATAGATCAAGGAAAGAGAAAGAATGTATGGTCAAGATGAAGAAAAGAAGGATCGAGAAGAGGATGGTTAGCTCAAGCTAGGGGTATAAATACCCCTCATTCCAGCACACTTGGGAGTAATTATTTTAATGCTTAATTTTTAGTTCATGTTTTATATTTTTGTTAGTAGTTTAATTTTTCGATACATGTTGTTAGAAGTTCTTATGTAATTTCATTTTCATTTCAATTCGTATTGTAAACTTGATTTCAGTTTTTAATAAAAGTTATATTTCATATAAATTTGAGTTCGATTTAAATTCTGTCAAAAATACTTGTGTTATTTCTGTTAATGATGAAGACTTGATACCAACTTTGGAATTGGATGGCTGCATTGGTATCAAGGGGTGTTGTTAGAGCTATTGGATAGCACATAGGTTAGTTTAGGTATTGTTGGTTCGAATTGAGCTTATTTGAATTAAGCTATAAGCTCATTTAGCTTATTATTCTGTCCTGTTCTTGCTAGGTGAATCCAAGGTACACCTTAGTCTTATTTTACATTTTTACTTTTTTTTTCTTTTTCTAAAATAAGCTGTTAAATTTCAGTAGTTAAATAAGTTGTTTTGGATTTGCTTATTTGAATAAGCTTATCTTATTGAGTATTAAGAATCTGTCAAGTTCCTTTATTTTGCTTTGTTCATGAAGTTTAAGAGGTAGACTAGAGTTTATAAGCTGATAAGCTCTTAGCAGCTTATTTAAAATAAGTTAGAGATTAAGGTTCATAAAAGTTGTTCTTAAAAAGCTAGTTAATAAGCTGTTATTATTAAAAAAAGGATGCTGTGTGTTAACAGTTAGGAGCTGTAGGGGCCTGTCTTGCATATTTAATAGTTTCTGTTAGTATTAAATTTACACTGTTAGTCCTTGTTAGTTACTCTGTTAGTCCCTAGTTTATTACATCGTTTGTCCTTTGTTAGTTTAATAGTTTAGTCTAGTTAGTCCCAAGTTAAGGGACTGTTTCTGCCATTAGTCAAAACTTTGTGTTTTTAGTATAAAATCTCAATTTACCCCGCCTACCCCTCAGTTTTGTTTCATGTCACTTTCAACCCATGTGTTTGGTAAGTTTTAGTTTAAGTTTTATAAAAATAGTTTTTTATAAATAATAAATTAGGTTTTTAGTTTAATTTCTTAAATTAGTTTTTAATTACTTGATAAAAATTGGGGCTTTTTATAAAATCAAATTTCTGCACTTTTTCTGCTTATAAAAAGTATTTTTATAGAATTTTTAGTTTAAGTTTTATATTTTTAAAAAATTAATTTTCAAATTTAAGTTTTAAAACATTTAATTTTCAAACCTTTAGTTTTTTTTAATTTTACCCTTTTAAATAGAAAAATTAGTGATAAAAAATGTTTTTCTCATCTTTTTAAGTAATTTAGGATTAAGTTAGCTTAAAAAGTATTTTTCTTAATTTTTATCAATTTAATTTCTATTTTTAGAATTTAATTTAGATTAAATAGTTTAATTCATTTAAAATCAAATTGCCGTTAACAATCTATTTTTATTTTTCCTTAATAATTTTTCTTTAGCATTATTTAGGTTTAGGGATAAGAATATATTTCCATTTTTAAGATTTAAATGGATTTGTTTATTTAATGTTCGCGTTTAATTTGTTTCCGTATTTAGTTTAATCATCTTAATTGCTTGTGTTTTTAATCTTAGTAGTGTAATAAACCAAATCTATCTCTTTTATTATTCAAATCATGAATCCGAACGAGAACGAGGTTTCCATTGCATGAGTCGTTGGGGATAACGACCCGGGTGATCATACTTGCCCGGTTTAATATACGTATTCTATATATATATCTTTGTGAGTGGAATTGTCCAAAGGATATTTGGGGATTTCCTTAATTTCTCTATAAGTATATTATTATTTTATACGTGTGTAAAATTGCTCAATCAACATACCTTACGTGATTTACATCGGGTGCAAACAAATGTCGGTGTTGATGTAGACTTGTGACGTCAAGAGATGTGGATGCAAGTATGCATGGATAATTTGTGATTATGAGTAACTTGCGCACTTTACGTTACGTATTACAAGTTACATGTTTGTCATCACCAAAACATAAAGAGATCGTATAGATTAAATATCATAATATTTGTACTAACAATCTCCCCATTTTTGATGATGACAAACTATGTAAACTATAACACATAGTAAGGTTTAAAAGATATCGTTTACCACATACCTCTCCCAATTTTGTGTCGAAGCAAATGGTAATATGTTGAATATGGAGATGGTATGTGCTTCGGGTATATTAGTTGGAGGAATGTAAGAGGATTTGTGCTTTGGGAGTATATAGGTTGAGGAGAGCGATATGAATATAATGGTAAAGCGTAATTGTGTGTTTCTTGGATAGTTAGAAAAAGGTAATGAGAGGGAAAGTAGGCAAGAACAAGAGGATTTGTATACTTCGAGTGATATAGTGAAATGAATGAGTAAAAAGGTAAGTGATCCAAGTATATTGGTTAGAGAAATGAGAAGACAACATGAGAAATAAGGTTGATGTGGTTTTGTGTTTCTTGGATAATTTAGACGAGATTATGAGAAGTGAGAAGAAGGCTTGAAAAGAAGGTAGGTACTTCAAGTATATAAGTTGAAGGTATGAGAAGAGGACCTTAAGGTTGAGGGTGATTTTGAAGTGGAGGAGGTGAAGTATTTAGTGTACGAATGAACCCTTTATTGTATTTGACAATCCCTGATCCTATCTTCCTATAACGGTGAGCTTGCATCATCCTAGTGAAGTCTTCTATCATTACAGTCTAACCAACTCCATTCTATTTAACCATATATCTCCTAGATCTCCCTTTCTTATAACGTCCCCATGATAATTATATTCCTTGTATATTGACTATAACGGATCCATAAATAAATTACCATTGATGCTTGAGAACTTCGCTGCAATTTAAATGAGTAGAACGCTTGCAAGTGCCCCCCTTGGTATATGCTCCCCCTTGTTTGGGGCACCAAGGAATCAAGATATGGATGTGTAACCTTTGCCCCTTTTGTGTTCTGAATATTACATTTTTAGTCCTTTGACTATTTTACGTTTGTCAGTTTATTTAGATTTTTTACCGTGTTGACGGTGGTGATTTTGTTAAGAATTGTGGTAATTTATGGTTTATTGTGAATAATAGTCCTTTTTAGTGGTTATTATTGTGTTGTTTGCATTCTGGGTGGTTGACATGTGAATTTTGAGAAATGCCAAAAAACGAGTCTCGACACGTTCGTTAATGTCCAAATGAGTTTTGAAGGGTTTAAAGTGTAAATATGTCGTGTAAATACTCTAGGTTAATGGAAAAGTATTTTTAAAGTGAATAAAAACGCTAATTAACTTTGGGGAACAATTTACGGTTAAGTTTTATGAGCTTTTAAGTAATCCCGACATAAAACGACACCCCGAATCCCCTTGGATACCATGGCCGGTTCAAGTCTCATAGGAGACAAGGATGCCATATTTTTAGCTATTATTGTTACCAATTGTACATACATATTCTTTTACAACAAACTTATCATTCATCATCTCATTTCAAAAAAAACACACCACATAAGTGTGTGTGTTCGTCGCCACCATACCACACAAACCACCATTGAATTTCTAACTATGATCAGAACGTGATATTCGTTGATAGAGTAGTTGAGGTATCATTTAAACAACGTTTGGGTTGTTCAGTTCGTGTCGAAATCTACATTTTTGAAGATTTTCTTGTAAGTTTCCAAATTTAAATTTTGTTTGTCCTTTTGGGTTTATATTGATGCATAGAAGTTAGTTGTAGAAGTTGATCGTTGTAAAAATTGATTTTTGGAAACTAAATGAATAAAAGGGTGCGTATAGGGTTCGAATAAAAAGAAATAAGGATAAGGTTTTGTTAGTTTTGATGTTGTGGTCGTGATGGTTGAGAAACATATATTGCTAGATAACTTATTTTGTATTATAGCTTGTATAACTTATTTTGTGGGCTTTGCATGGCTTATTTTGAGCTTATATGCTCACGTCATCTTTTAAAATCACAAGGAAAGTGATTTTAATTATTTTCGTGGTATGGCGTATGTTCATGGACTATTTTATTAGCTTATGGTAGTAACCAAATCTTATAGTAGGTGCTAGCTTATTTTTTTTAAAAAAAACTTACGAACTTGATTTGGAGGTATTGGGCTCACGGGCCATTAGGCACAAATAAGCCGTGGCTTATTTGATGACTTATTGCGGTCCGGGTTATTTTCTACTTATTAGTATGAGCCTATGTATATAAATGGACCTTAGTTTTGGGCTTTGATCGTATTTTGGACGTATAAATACCTTGTTGGACCTTTGTTGGGCCTTTAAAGGCCACTTATGCGATATTTAATCGTTTAATTTTTTTTTAGTTTTAAGAGTTTTTGACGAACCTTTGAAAGTGAAATGTATTTACGAAGTGATATTGAACGTTATTTTAGAAAAAAATGTTTTAGTAAACGTTAAAGATTTAGATTTTGGAATTTTGTCAAAAAGTGTCGATTGGCGAAAAAGTGTCGTAAAATGGTTTAAAACCTTGGAAAAGTTATATATAAACGCAGGGTCCATGTCAAAATTCGTAAAAAGCGATTCGTATATTAGAAATTTTACTTAAGAACATGATTTTTTGTTTTAAATAATAAAATATTATTTTATTATTTTAATAAATTCACTAAAAGACAAAAAATATAATTTTTTCTCGAAACTTCTCTAATATGTTTATTAGGAATAAACGTTTCATTTTCAACCATATTATGATTATTTTATAGTAACTAAGAGTACCGAATGGACTTATCAAGATATATTTATAATTATTTATTATAAATATTTACTTATATTACTTAGCTATTTTCTTTAAATAATATAAGTATGTATCGTTGAGATATTGGATTGATAAGATATTTTGGGATGAGACATCAACCATCACACCACTAGATTGTTATGGATAATTGTACAACGCATCTAGCCTCTATGCATCAAATGTGAAGACTATTTTGGAAAGAAATGATTTAATGGGACATTAACTGGACTAGGTCGTGTGCGGACGTCGTTGCATTTGCTTGTGTGATTGAGATTTGGTTGCTAAAGACTTGCTTGAGGTGAGCTCTCGTAGCCCCATTTTTACTGTTTTTTCGTTGGGGAAAAATGATACTCAAATGTGTTTTGAACTATTTTGAAATTTGACTGTGTGAAATGTGATTTGTTTTTGGGACAAGATAATTGCTTATACTGCTACGTGAATATTATGTGTTGCATGATTGTTTGGATCAGAGGGGTACGCCTATCCCAGTATTTGTGTGATTGTTTGGATCAGTTGTGGTCGGGCCTCTAGTTTTCTGTGTGGTTTTTTGGGTTGTCGAATAGGATGCGTACGCCGCCCTAGTATGTGTGAGGTCCTGCCCTAATCTAGTGCTCCAGCTGGTAGGCCCTTTAGGTGCGTAAGTGACATATTTTGCTACCTGACTAGCGGGGATGCTAGGGCAGGGTGATCGACTAGCGGGATTGCTAGGTCGTGTTACATGATTAGCGAGGATGCTAAGTCATGGGTTGTTTGCATATATTCACTGTCATATTGCACTATTGTCCACTGTTTTGAGGCATTGACACAACTTTTGGGTTTAAGGTCAAACCTACGAGCTCACTAACATTATTATTGACATTTTTGAGTATCATTTTCAGGTGAAGTGAAAGATGAATAAGTTAGTGATATGTGATAGCAGGCTTAGAAGTATCCCGTGTGGATTTTTCATGTGAAGCTTTGCTTGTTTATTTTGTTTGGTTCTTAGCTTTGGTTTAAGTTGGATTTGGTCCCCTGTGTGGGTTATTGGAATTGTAAGAGTTGATGGATTTGATTGTGATTTGGGACATCACTCGAGGTTGTTCGAGGTTGATGGTCTTCGTAACACTTGAAGTTTATACATTGTAGTTTTCTCTATATTGTATCTTGTGTTATGATTGATCATTATGTTGCATTCCTGAGTTTACGCCATTGTCGAGGTGTGAAAGAATTGATAATCAAAGCCAAGGTTATAGAGAACTAGGTGGGTTGGCCTAGACTATAACCTAAGATCCGTTATTTAGTTGCGTATAGGATCTATGTGCGCGGTGTTTCGATTTTGCTTGCTTTCGCGTATTTGCGGTTTGGTGCTTTAGTTATGTCAGTCATTGAGATGTGTGAGCTCAATACTGAGTACGACTGGGAAATAATGCGGATATAAATACGGTGGCCAACGTAGTTATAAAACTATCACAACTTACTCGTACTTGGTAATACCGTTCATACAAATTAATGTTGACACCATAGGCTGGTATTATGTGTATATTTATATATATAGTAAGATATTCTATGTATATGTTAGTCTTCCTACCTACCTAACGTTGCCCATGTTCACCCTTGTATAGATAATGCCGCCAAGGATGAGGACTCGAAGTGCTGGCCGGCCTGTTTCCAAATCAAGAGGAGGGGGAATAGGTGAACGGGTTGGTAAAGGTGGGAGGGGTAGAGGACCTAGGGGAGGTAATGATGACCATGTTGACGAATTGAATGGTCAAGGATGACTAAGGAGTGGGAGCTAATGGGGGCGTAGAGGGAGTCAATGGGAATGTAGAGGGAGTCAATGGGGGTGTGGGAGGAGCACCCGACTTCTCGATGATCATTTGCAATCCACTTACAGAACTTTACCCGCCAATTCCTTGCTCAGGTGGTAAAAAGTGAAATGGTTGGAAATCAAAATGGTAATGTGGTTAATGAGAATGTTTAGGAGAACGTTAGGAATGTGTTAGTGAATGGAAACCGGGTAGGTTGTTCATAAAAGGAGTTCTTAGCTTGTAACCCTAAGGAATATGATGGTAAGGGAGGTGTTGTAGTTCTTACTCGATGGATTAAGAAAATGGAGTCTATGCAGGTATGAGTGGTTGTAGTATTGACCAAAAAGTGAAATACACTGCTGGTTCATTTGTGGGTAAGGCTTTAACATGGTGGAACTCTCAGATCCGCACACTAAGCCAGGAAGTTAATGTTAGTATGTCATGAAATGACTTTAAGTTTATGATGATAGAATAGTTTTGTCCTATTCATGAGATGTAAAAGTTGGAAACTGAGTTGTGGAATCACGCCATGATGGGGGCTGGCCATGCTGCGTATACTGATACATTTCATGAGTTGGCTAGGTTAGTTCCTTACTTAGTAACTCCAGAAAGTAGGAAGATTAAGAGGTACATGTATGGCCTTGCTTTACAGATTCGTGGGATGGTAGCAGCAATGGAGCCAAAGACCATGTAGAAGGCTGTGCAAATTTTGGGTGCACTGACTGATGAGGCTATTAGGAATTGATCAATTAAGAAGGTTGAGAAATGTGGAATAGGGTCGGGGAACTAGGCAAGATAAGATTGGTAGGGGATGATAACAAGAGAACTAGGGACTGGAGAAGCTTTGTACACGCAATCCGTAGGAAGATGAGAATACGAGTGCTTGGCATAAGTGTACCACCTGCAAACTCTTACCAGAACCTGGTGGGCCTTGTCGCCACATGCTTAACTTGTAACTGCAGGGTTATCTTGGCAATGGATATTGAGACGTGCCTAGGGAATGTGAATCCCATCAAAGTAGAAAACCCACTGTTAGGGCTGTTATGGAGTGTGGTAGTACCGACCATGTCAGGTCAGCTTGTCCTAGATTGAATAGAGCACAAGGACCGGGAGGAAACCGTCCAAACCAAGTTGTTGCTAATAACGGGGGTCAGGGTCGTGGAAACCAAGGGAACCAAGCTAGGGGTAGGGCATTCATGTTGGGAGCAGAGGAAGCTCGCCAGGATCCGAACATTGTGACGGGTACGTTTACTTTGAACAATCATTTTGCCACTACCTTATTTGACTCTGGTGCCGACTATAGTTTTGTTTCTACTACTTTTATACCTCTGTTAGGCATAGAGCCCAGTGAATTAGGTTTCAGATATGAGATTGAGATAGCTAGCGGGCAGCTAGTAGAGATTGATAAGGTTATTAAGGGTTGCAAACTAGAAATCGAGGGTCATGTCTTTGACATCGATTTGATACCATTCGGGCATGGGAGTTTTGATGTGATTATAGGTATGGATTGGTTGTCTAATCATAAGGCTAAAATAATTTGTCATGAGAAAGTAGTGAGGATACCACTACTAGATGGCAAGGTGCTTAGAGTATTAGGAGAAAGACCGGAAGAGAAAGCGAGACTTTTGATGAGTATTCCAATTAGAGATAAAAGAAACAAGAAGAGATTGTTGTGGTTAGAGATTTTCCCGAGGTATTTCCGGATGATTTATCAGGATTGCCACCTCTCCGAGAAATTGAGTTCCGGATTGAGTTAATCCCTGGAGCTGTACCGATTGCAAAGTCTCCCTATCGTTTGGCACCTTCTGAATTGGAGGAGTTGTCGGGACAACTCAAGGAACTCTAGGACAAAGGTTTCATTCGACCAAGCTCGTCGCCTTGGGGAGCACCGGTTTTGTTTGTGAAAAAGAAGGATGGTTCTTTTAGGATGTGTATTGACTATAGAGAATTGAACAAGTTAACTGTTAAGAATCGTTATCCGCTTCCTAGGATTGATGATCTATTCGACCAACTACAAGGGTCGCAGTTTTTCTCAAAGATAGATCTTAGGACTAGATACCATCAGCTGAGAGTGCGTGAGGATGACATTCCAAAGACTGCGTTTAGAACTCGTTATGGACATTTTGAGTTCATAGTAATGCCCTTTGGTCTGACTAACGCATCAGCGTTATTCATGGATTTGATGAACAGAGTTTGTAGGCCTTATCTTGATAAGTTTGTGATAGTGTTTATAGACGATATCTTAATCTACTCTAAGACTCGAGAGGAGCATGTAGAACACTTAAGGTTAGTCTTAGAACTGCTCGAGAAGGAGAAACTGTATGCTAAGTTTTCTCAATGTAAATTCTGGCTAAGAGAAGTGCAGTTTCTTAGGCATATGATAAATCGTAATAGGATTCATGTAGACCCTAGTAAGATTGAAGCTGTTAAGAATTAGAAAGCCCCTAGAACTCCGTCTAAGGTTAGTTCGTTCTTAGGATTGGCTGGATATTACCGTAGGTTCATTGATAACTTTTCTAAGATAGCTAAGTCTCTTACTATCTTAACTCCAAAAAGTGTAAGACTTTCAATTGGGGTGAGGAACAGGAATTGGCATTTCAAACTTTGAAGGATAGGTTGTGTAATGCCCCTGTTCTAGCTCTCCCCGATGAACCGGAAGATTTTTTGGTGTATTGCGATGCATCAGGCCTAGGATTAGGATGTGTGTTGATGCAAAGAGGTAAGGTGATAGCCTATGCATCTAAGCAGTTGAAAATTCATGAGAAAAATTATACGACCCATGATTTAGAGTTGGGTGTGGTCATGTTTGCACTTAATATTTGGAGACATTATTTGTATGGGACAAAGAATGTCATATATACGAATCATAAGAGTCTCCAGCATATCTTTAGTAAAAAAGAGTTAAATATGCGACAACATCGCTAGATAGAGTTGTTTAGTGATTATGACTGTGAGATTCGCTGCCATCCTGGTAAGGCAAATGTAGTGGCTGATGCCCTAAGTAGGAAGGAAATAGCAAAGGCTAAGAGAGTTAGAGCTATGAATATGACCCTTCAGTCGAGTATCAAGGATAGGATATTGGCGGCTCAGAAGGAGGCTGTGGATGAGTCTGCATGATTGCAGAAAGGTTTGGATGAGATGATAGAACAAAGAAGTGATGGGACTTTGTACTACCTGGATCGAATATGGGTGCCTTTGAAGGGTGATGTAAGAACCCTGATAATGGATGAAGCCCATAAGTCGAAGTACTCTGTACACCTATGAGCTGATAAGATGTATTACGATTTGAGAGATTGGTATTGATGGCTTGGAATGAAAAAGGACATAGTTGTGTATGTTAGTAAGTGTTTGACTTATTTGAAGGTTAAGGCTGAGCATCGGAGTCTATCTGGCTTGCTCCAGCAACCTGAGATTCCCGTATGGAAATGGGAAGGAATAGCTATAGATTTTGTGACTAAGTTGCCTAAGACTAGTAGTGAGCATGATACAATTTGGGTCATTGGACCGGTTGACCAAGTTTGCTTATTTTCTACCTATGCGTGAGGATTATAAGATGGATAGATTGGCTAGATTGTATTTGAATGAGACAGTTGCAAGACATGGTGTGCCGATCTCGATCATATCAGATCGTGATAGTTGTTTCACGTCAAGGTTTTGGCAGTCAATGCAAAAGGCGTTAGTAACCCGTTTAGACATGAGTACGGCTTACCACCCTCAGACCGATGGTCAGAGTGAGCATACTATTCAGACTTTGGAAGACATGCTTAGAGCATGTGTCTTGGACTTCGGAGGAAGTTGGGATGTTCCTCTTCCATTGGTTGAGTTTTCGTATAACAATAGTTATCATTCTAGTATGAGATGTGCTCCGTTTGAGGCATTGTATGGTAGAAAGTGTCGTTCACCAATTATGTGGGCTGAGGTTGGAGAAGGTCAGTTGATAGGACCTGAGTTAATGCAAGATACTACTGAGAAGATCTCGCAGATTAAGGATAGACTTAAGGCTGCGCGTGATCGTCAGAAAAGTTATGCTGATAAGAGGAGGAAGCCTCTAGAGTTTAGTGTAGGTGACTATGTTTTGCTCAAAGTGTTGCCTTGGAAAGGTGTGGTACGCTTTGGGAAGAAAAGGGAAACTAGCACCTAGATTTGTTGGACCTTTTGAGATTATTGAAAAGGTAGGCCCCGTAGCCTACATGTTAGATTTGCCTAAAGAGTTAGATGGTGTTCATGACACGTTCCACGTGTCAAACCTTAAGAAGTGTTTGGCTGATCTAACATTACAAGTGCCCTTGGATGAGATCCAAGTTAATGTCAAGTTAAATTTTGTGGAAGAGAGAGTTTAAGAAGTTGAAGCGGAGTAGAATTGCCATCGTCAAGGTTCGGTGGAATTCGAAACGTGGACCTGAATTCACGTGGGAACGTGAGGATCAGATAAAACTAAAGTACCTGCATTTGTTTAGTGATGATAGTAGTTGAATTTCAGGGTCGAAATTCTTTTAAGGGGGTAGAATGTAACCTTTGCCCCTTTTGTGTTCTGAATATTTCATTTTTAGTCCTTTGACTATTTGACGTTTGTCAGTTTATTCAGATTTTGTACCGTGTTGACGGTGGTGATTTTGTTGAGAATTGTGGTAATTTATGGTTTATTGTGAATAATAGTCCTTTTTAGAGGTTATTATTGTGTTATTTGCATTCCGGGTGGTTGACCCGTGAATTTTGAGAAATGCCAAAAAATGAGTCCCGACACGTCTGTTAATGTCCAAATGAGTTTTGAAGGGTTTAAAGTGTAAATATGTCGTGTAAATACTCTAGGTTAATGGAAAAGTATTTTTAAAGTGAATAAAAATGCTAATTAACTTTGGGGAACAATTTACGGTTAAGTTTTACGAGCTTTTAAGTAATCCCGACACAAAAACGACACCCCGAACCCCTTGGATACCATGCGTGTTCATAGTTCATTAGCGACATGGATGCCATATTTTTTGTAAAATGTTCCACTTGTACACTTATATTCTCTTTTTAAACAACTCTCCATTCATTCATCTCTCATTCAATAAAAACACACCTTAGTGTTGTGTGTACGTTCGCACAAACACACTCATACCACCATAGATTTTCTAACTTTGATCAAGATCGTAATATTCCGAGTTGATACGAGTATTTGGGTATTCATTTAAACAACGTTTGGGTTGTCCGATTCGTGTCCAAATCTATATTTTTGAAGATTTTCTTGTAAGTTTCCTAATTTAAATTTTGTTTGTCCTTTTAGGTTTATATTCATGCATAGATGTTAGTTGTATAAGTTGATCGTCGTAAAAATCGATTTTTGGAAACAAAATGAATAAAAGGGTGCGTATAGGGTTCGAATAAAAAGAAACAAAGATAAGGTTTTGTTAGTTTTGATATTGTGGTCGTGATAGTTGAGAAACATATATTGCTAGATAGCTTATTTTGTATAATAGCTTGTATAGCTTATTTTGTGGGCTTTTCGTGGCTTATTTTGAGCTTATATGCTCACGTCATATTTTAAAATCATAAGGGAAGTGATTTTGATTATTTTCGTGGTATGGCGTATGTTCATGGACTATTTTATTAGCTTATGGTAGTAACCAAATACTATACGTAGCGTGCTAGCTTATTTTTAAGCTTACGAACTTGATTTTTGAGCTCTTGGGCTCCACATTAGGCATAAATAAGCCGTGGCTTATTTGATGACTTATTGTGGTCCTGGTTATTTTTTACTTATTAGTATGAGCTTATGTATATAAATGGACCTTAGTTTTGGGCTTTGATCGTATTTTGGACGTATAAATACCTTGTTGGACCTTTGTTGGGCCTTAAAGCCCAATAAGCGATATTTAATCGTTTTAAGAGTTTTTGACGAACCTTTGAAAGTGAAATGTATTTACGAAGTGATATTGAACGTTATTTTAAGAAAAACATTTTAGTAAACGTTAAAGATTTAGATTTTGGAATTTTGTCAAAAAGTGTCGAAATGGCGAAAAGTGTTGAAAATAAGGTTTAAAACCTTGGAAAACGTTATATAAACGTAGGGTCATGTCAAAATTTCGTAAAAAGGTTTATACTTAGAAAATTTTACTTAAGAACATGAATTTTTTGTTTTAAATAATAAAATATTATTTTATTATTTTAATAAATTCACTAAAAGACAAAAAATATAATTTTTTCTCGAAACTTCTCTAATATGTTTATTAGGAATAAACGTTTCATTTTCAACCATATTATGATTATTTTATAGTAACTAAGAGTACCGAATGGACTTATCAAGATATATTTATAATTATTTATTATAAATATTTA
The DNA here is from genome assembly GCA_026074375.1 of Tanacetum coccineum. Lineage (NCBI taxonomy): Eukaryota > Viridiplantae > Streptophyta > Magnoliopsida > Asterales > Asteraceae > Tanacetum > Tanacetum coccineum. Next base: position 42,567 of record BQNB010008138.1, read on the forward strand.
CTTATATTACTTAGCTATTTTCTTTAAATAATATAAGTATGTATCGTTGAGATATCGGATGTATCGTTGAGATATCGGATTGATAAGATACTTTTGGATGAGACGTCAACCATCACACCACTAGATTGTTATGGGTAATTGTACAACGCATCTAGCCTCTATGCATTGAATGTTAAGACTGTTTTGGAAATATATGATTTAATGGGACATTAACTGGACTAGGTTGTGTGCGGGCGTCGTTGCATTTGCTTGTGTGATTGAGATTTGGTTGCTTATGACTTGCTTGAGGTTAGTTCTCGTAGCCCTATTTTTTACTGTTTTTCTGTTGGGGGAAAATAATACTCAAATGTGTTTTGAACTATTTTGAAATTTGACTGTGCGAAATGTGGTTTTTTTAGGACAAGATAAGTGCTTATGACTGCTACGTGAATATTATGTGTTGCATGATTGTTTGGATCGGAGGGGTACGCCTATCCCAGTATTTGTGTGATTGTTTGGATCAGATGGGTACGCCTACCCAGTTTTATGTGTGGTTATTGGATCAGATAGGTACGCCTACCCTAGTATATGTGAGGTCCTGCCCTAATCTAGTGCTCCAGATGGTAGGTCTTTTAGGTGCATAAGTGACATATTTTGCTACCTGACTAGCGGGGATGCTAGGGCAAGGTGATTGACTAGCGAGATTGCCAGGTCGTGTTACATGATTAGCGGGGATGCTAAGTCATGGGTTGTTTGCATATATTCACTGTCATATTGCACTATTGTCCACTGTTTTGATATATTGGCACAGCTTTTGGGTTTAAGGTCAAACCTACGAGCTCACCAACATTATTGTTGACGTTTTTGAGTATCATTTTCAGGTGAAGTGAAAGATGAATAAGTTGTTGATAGGTGATAGCAGGCTTAGAAGTATCCCGTGTGGATTTTTCATGTGAAGCTTTGCTTGTTTATTTTGTTTGGTTCTTAGCTTTGGTTTAAGTTGGATTTGGTCCCCTGTGTGGGTTTTTGGAATTGTAAGAGTTAATGGATTTGATTGTGATTTGGGACATCACTCGAGGTTGTTCGAGGTTGATGCTCTTCGTAACACTTGAAGTTTATGCATTGTAGTTTTCTCTATATTGTATATTGTGTTATGATTGATCATTATGTTGTGCTCCCAAGTTTTCGCCATTGTCGGGGTGTGACAGGATGTGTGCTACAAAACAAAGTTAGTAGACAAGTGTACGTATATATATAGCAAGATATTAACGGGGAACTAGACATGCATTTTAGGTGTTAGAATTCTAGAGTATGACACTTTAAAAGAAAGTTAAAAGATAGACACATGCAAACATTATTTAATAAAACTTATATCATTTAGATTGTTGTTTTTAAAATATGTTTGCATGTGTCTATACTTATTAACTTTATTTTAAGTGTCAACTCTAGAATTCTAAACACCTAATTGAATTTCTAGTTCCCGTTTATATACTTGTACTATATATATACGTACACTTGTTCTACTAACTTTGTTTTGTAGCACATCCAGTCACACCCGACATGGCGAAAACTTTTGGAGAACAACTTTATGATCAATCTTAACACAATATACCATATAGAGAACTCTTCTACAATGCATACTTTATGTGTTACGAAGAGCATCAACTTGAAACAACCTCGATTGATGTCCCAAATAACAATCTAATCATTAACTCGTAAAATTTTTCCCCCCCCAAAAAACCCACAAAGGGGACCAATCCAAGTTAAACCAAAAGATAGTACCAAACAAAATTAAACAAGCAAAGCTTCACATGAAAAATTCCACACGGATACTTCTAAGACTGCTATTCACTCATCAACATCTTATTATCTTTCACTATCTCCTGAAAATGATACTCAAAACGTCAACAATATGTTGGTCTTGATTTCGAGCTCGTAGGTGTTGACCTATTAACCCAAAAGTGTTGCCTAATATATCAAAACTGTGGTCAAATAGTGCATATAATGACTGATGATTTATTGCAAACGAACCCATGACTAGCACTCCCCGCTAATAAAAAAATCATGTAACAGAATCCTGGCAATCCCGCTAGTCAATCACCCTGCCCTAGCATCCCCGCTAGTCAGGTAGCAAAATATGTCGCTTACCAGCCGGAGCGCTAGATTAGGGTAGGACCTCACACATACTAGGGTAGGCGTACCTATCTGATCCAATTAACCACAAATTTTAACTGGGTCAGGCGTACCCATTTATGATGCCAAACAATCAACAAATACTGGAGAGGCGTACAGCCCTCGATCAAACAATCATGCAACACATAATATTCACATAGCAGTCATACGCACTTATCTTGTCCTAAAAACAAACCACATTTCGCACAGTCAAATTTCAAAATAGTTCAAAACACATTTGAGTATCATTTTCCCCCAACGGAAAAACAAGTGAAAATTAGGGCTACGAGTACTAACTCAAAGCAAGTCATATGCAAACAAATCTCATTTCACACAAGCAAATGCAACGTCAGCCGCACACAACCTAGGTCCGGTTTTTATGTCCATTATATCATTTATTTCCAATCTGTCTTACATTCTATGCATAGAGGATAGATGGTTGTACTAGTTTACCCATAAACATCGTAGTGGAGTGAATGGTGGACGTCTCATCCAAAAGTAATCTTATCAATACGATATCTCACTATACATCCGATAGTCTCAACGATAATTATTATAATATTTAATGTAAATAGATAAGTAATATAAGTAATTATTTTTAATAATAATTATAAATATATTCTGATAAGTCCATTCGGTTACTCTTAGATACATAAAATAATATTATGGGTTGAAAATGAAATGATTTATTCATAATAACCTTTTAGAGTAGTTTCGAGAAAAATTATTAGTTTTCGTCTTTTGTGATTTTATTTAATTATTTAAATAATATTTTATTATTTAAACAAAAAATTCATTGTTATTAGTAAAATTTTTCTAAGTATAAACTTTTTACGAAATTTCGACATGACCCGTACGTTTATATAACGTTTTCCAAGGTTTTAAACCTTAATTTCAACACTTTTCACCATTTCGACACTTTTTGACAAAATTCCAAAATCTAAATCTTTAACGTTTACTAAAACGTTTTTCCCAAAATAACATTCAATATCACTTCGTAAATACATTTCACTTTCAAAAGTTCGTCAAAAACTCTTAAAACGATTAAATATCGTTTATTGGGCTTTAAGGCCCCAACAAGGTCCTATAGGTATTGTATACGTCCCCAAATACTAGATCTCAAGCCAAAAACTAAGGCCATTTATATATTAAGCTCATACTAATAAGTAAAAAAATTACCAGGGACCTCAATAAGTCATCAAATTAGCACGTTATTATATGCTAATGTGGAGACCAAAAGGGCTCAAAGATCAAGTTGTAAGCTTAAAAAATAAGCTAGCACGCTAGTATTGTATTTGGTTATACCATAAGCTAATTAAAATAGTCCATGAACATACGGCTACACACGAAAATAATCAAAATCACTTCCTTATGATTTTAAAATATGAGTGTGATTTAAGCTAAAAATAACGCAAGAAAAGCCCACAAAATAGAGCTTACAAGCTAATTATACAAAAATAAGCTATCTAGCAATTTTATGTTTCCCAACTATCAGGACCACAATATCAGATATAAAAAACCTTTTCTTTGTTTCTTTTTATTCTGATCACATTTTATCCGCACCTTTGATTTATTTTGTTTCCAACGAAATGATTTTTTGACGATCAACTTTATAAAAACTAAATCTATGCTTGAATATAACCTAAAAGGACAACAAAATTTATAATTGGAAAAAATTACAAAGATAAAAAAAATAATCTTTCCAAAAATATAGTTTGGACACGAATCGTGACACCCAAACGTTGTTTATATGAATACACAAAGTAATGTTATTTCAATCGGAATATTACGATCTTGATCAAAGTTAGAAAATCTATGGTGGTTTGTGGTGGTTGGTGGCGAACGTACACACAACACTTATGTGTGTGTTTTTTTTGAAAATGAGATGAATGAATGGAGATGTTGGTTGTAAAAGAGAATATATGTGTACAAGTTTGGGACTTTTTAGCTAAAATTTGGCCATCCTTGTTCTTTGAGACTTGAAACGGCCATGGTATCCGAGGGGGTTCGGGGTGTCAATTTGTGTCGGTGTTTTCTTTAGTAGCTCGTTAAAACTTAACACGTAAATTGTTTCAATAGTTAATTAGCATTTTTATTTCACTTTAAAATTACTTTCATTAACTGATGTATTTACACGACATATTTACACTTTAATCCCTTCAAATCTCTTTGGACGCCGCTTAAAAGACGTCGTCAGGACTCATTTTTTGGCATTTCTTAAAATTCACGGGTCAACCACCCGGAATGAAAATAACACAATAATAACCTGTAAAAGGGACTATTATTCACAATAAACCATAAATTACCACAATTCTCAACAAAATCACCACCGTCAATACGGTACAATATAATCTGTATAAAATAAAAAAGGTTCAAATTGTCAAAGGAAAAAATGAAATATCGTTTAAATTACATAAAAGGGCTATGGTTTACTTTCTACCCCCCCCCCTTAATAGAATTTGACCCCAAATATAACTACTACACAATCACTAACAAAATGTGGAGACTTAAGTTTCATATGATCCTCACGTTCCTACGTGAATTCAGGACCATGTTTTGAATTCCGCCGAACCTTGACGATGGCAATCTTACTATGCTTCAACTTCTTAAACTCTCTCTTCCACAAAATTCAACTTGGCATCAACTTGGATCTCATCCAAAGGCACTTGCAGTGTTGGATCAGCTAAACACTTTTTAAGGTTCGACACGTGGAACGTGTCATGAACACCATCTAACTCCTCAGGCAAATCTAACCTATAGGCCACTAGGCCTACCTTCTCAATGATCTCAAAAGGTCTAACAAATCTAGGTGCTAATTTTTCCTTCTTCCCAAAGCGTACCACACCTTTCTAGGGTGATACTTTGAGCAAGACATAGTCACCTACACTAAACTCTAGAGGCTTCTTCCTCTTATCGGCATAACTTTTCTGGGGATCACACTCAACCTTAAGTCTATCCTTAATCTGCAAGATCTTCTCAGTGGTCTCTTGCACTAACTTATGTCCTATCAACTGACCCTCTCCAACCTCAGCCCACATAATCAGGGAACGACACTTCCTACCATACAAAGCCTCAAACGGCGCACATTTCATACTAGAATGATAACTATTGTTATATGAAAACTCAACTAATGGAAGATGAACATCCCAACTTCCCCCAAAGTCTAGGACGCACGCTCTAAGCATGTCTTCTAAAGTCTGGATTGTACATTCACTCTGACCATCGGTCTGAGGGTGGTAAGCAGTACTCATGTCTAACCGGGTTCCCAATGCCTCTTGCATTGACTGCCAAAACCTTGATGTGAAACGACTATCATGATCAGATAGGATAGAGATTGGCACACCGTGCCTAGCAACAATCTCATTCTGGTACAACCTAGCCAATCTATCCATCTTATAATCCTCACGCATAGGTAGAAAATGAGCAAACTTAGTCAATTGGTCCACAATGACCCAGATTGTGTCATGCCCACTACTAGTCCTTGGCAAC
>BQNB010008138.1:49845-91073 GCA_026074375.1 Tanacetum coccineum
GAAAATGTGGTCTGATTAAATACAAGCCGATATTGGAACCTATAAATGCTCCCCCTCAATTAATGAGGGACTCTGTTAGTGTGCTCAATTACAGATTGGTATCAAGAGCCAAGGTTATAGAGAACCAGGTCAAATGTTTTTGCTGGACTATAACCATTTTCAAACAACGAATTCATACAACGGGGTTGTACACGGGACATACATATGTGCATACATTCATGCACACACTAGTTGTTTGCATTAGTTAGTTTTACTAGATGCTTACATGACACACTAGTTGATTGCATTAGTGGGACTAGATGCATTCATAATTGATATACGTGTTTATATTATAGTACGTATATTACTATGAGGGTATATTGTATATATACAAAGATGAGTTTGCATTCTTTCGCGCAACTCTGCAATTATTTATATAAGAGTTATTTATATAAATAGGGGAATATTTCTTTAGGCAAGGTAGTACGATAAGCTCGTAGGTCCTAAGCGCTACCTAAACATTAAGCTATCGAATATGATACCTTACCATCATTCATTTATGCCATAAGTGCATACTTGTATTTACCATACCAGCCTTATATAATATATTTATATAAGTTAAGTTTTGCTCGCTGCAAGCGGTTATGTTTTCATTATAGACGATTTCCTACACGTCTGTTTATATTAATTCCGAGCCATGGAGATTCCATTGAGCTTCTGATGAGGAGCTAGAGGAACTAATGAAGGATCAGCCTCTATCTGCTGATGCCTCACCTACAGCCTTATCACCAGGCTACATTGCTGACTCTAATCCGGAAGAGGATAAGGAGGACCCTGAGGAGGATCCTGCTGACCATCCTGCCGACGGATGAGACAATTATGATAATGAGCCATCTGATGATGACAACGATGATGATGATGTTGAGAAGGATGAGGAGGACGGGGAGGAGGAGGAGCACCTAGCTCTAGTCGACCCTCCTACTGTACCTACAGATGATCCTATCCCCTCAAGCTGAGGATGCAGAGGCAATTACGACTGATGAGTCTGCTCCTAGGCCACCCACACCATATCATCTTGTCTTTTGAGACCAAATCCCGTACAGTACGGATGTTTATTTAACACCATACTCCACGATCACCATCTGCTAAGGCAGGCATTACCGAGATGTTGCTACACTACCTTCATCATCACCACCACCAAAGAATGTGGAGTCACTTAAAGATAACATAAGAGTCTAGCATCTAGAATCTTGAGAGGCACCCTGGCCATAGACAAATAGATTTGTGATCAGTGTAGCTTATTTTGTATTATATCCCACTAAACTAAGTAATACTCGGTTGGTAGTGTTAATAAAAAGCTTGTACACATTACCATGTAAACGATGTATTAATAGTATTAACTAACGATGTTGGTCTATTATCATGCTACTGTAATGATGGATTATTTACGCCATGGTTGCCGTTATCTAGATCTTGCATAATGTGTCTCACCTTACAATATATGTTGGGCTCGACGGAGTGTCATGATTCCTGGTGATGAAACTATCATCAGACATTTTGTTCTCCTGTGATTTTTCAAGAAATGAATAGACAACTATTAATCAAGGGATGAGTGTTGAGTAAATTAAGCGGGTTGTAGCCCAGCGAGTGGCTAATACTATCAAGGCTATTGCTATGAATGTGGGAATCAAGGGCACTACAGGAGTGATTGCCCAGAGCGAAAGTCATAAAAACCAAATTGGAGGTACTGGAGCACATGGAGTGGTGCATACCCTAAGAGAAGGGGAAACCGATCAAGACCCTCACAACATTAAAGATGAGATCAAAGCTTAAAAGAGAAAGTTGTCCATCGCTTTGACTAGCAAAAGTCCGAATTGAAACTATCTAGACTTATCATCCTTAGGAGTTTCTCGTTGTATTTCCCTTAAAATTTTAGTTGTAGACGAATGATTTCAAATTATCTATCAAATTATCATATTATGAGATTTCTTCAATATTAACTAGGTTTCCTTATTACTCTTACAAACTACTCATCACGAATATCAAAAAATTTAACTGCTATTTGACAAAAATGAGCAATGCATCGTTAGTCCTCAATTATACATGGCCTGATCAACTATGTATAATTCAGGAAGGTACCATGCCGTGCTGAGAGTAGTCACCCTAAAAACCTTTTAATGAAACAATTTTCTACTTATATCATGTTTTGTGTGCGTATTCATAGAACGCATTTACTTTTGGAAATCAAATTAGTAACCATATCAAGTAAGCAGACCTTCACTCTGTCTTACTATAAAGTTGGCACCATCTTATACCAAATCTTAAGCCGAGAAGCCAAGACACATTACTAGCTCCCCTAAAAGGATTAATTATCGCTATCGAATTTGCTCGCCATTAGAGAATTTACTAAATCACCCATTCGAAATCAACTTAATGCCTGTAGAACATGATAGTTTTGATACTATAATCGGTATGGATTGGTTGTCGAAGTACCAAGCGGTCATTGTGTGTGCCAAGGAGATTGTACACATTCCCTAGGGAAATGAAACCTTAATCATACATGGTGACGGAAGTAACCAGGGAAATGCGACACAATTAAATATCATTTCGTGCACGAAAATGCAAAAGTACATGCAAAAAGGATTTCCTATCTTTTTGGCACATGTCACTGCAAAGGAGATTAAAGACAAGTCGGAGAAGGAGCGACTTAAGGGCGTACCAATAGTTCGAGACTTTCCCAAAGTATTTCCTGAGGACTTGTCGGGTCTTCCTCCGACTCGACAAGTGGAGTTTCAAATTGATTTGGTACCTGGTGTTGCATCTATAGCACGGGCACCTTATCGATTGGCGCCTTCCAAGATGAAAGAGTTATCTGAGCAACTGAAAGAACTGTCCGATAAAGGATTTATAAGACCCAGTTCCTCACTCTGGGGAGCTCCGGTCTTGTTTGTCAAGAAGAAGGATGGATCATTCCGGATGTGCATTGATACACGGAATTTGAATACACTAATGAACAGAACCCGTTATCCGCTCCATAATTATATTTATTTGATCACTCAAGGGTCGAGTGTCCTACTTGAAGATCCAACCTAATGATCAGAGTATCCACCACTAAGGTTCTGAAAGGGAGAGAAGAAGACATTCGAAGACTATGGCCATTCAAGAACGTCGTTACGGCCATATACGATTTCAAGTTATGGCATTTGGTTTGACAAATGCACCTGCCGTATTCCATCGTACCTTATGAAATCGGTGTGTAAAACCATATTTGGATAAATTGTGATGTCTTTGATTGAACGAATTCTAGATATACTCGAAAACAAACAGAGAAGGAATTCATGTGATCCACTCAAGATGTGAACCATTAAAGATGGACATCTCCTAAGTCAGCCAACAAGAATTCATCAATTTTTAGTCTTGTTGGGTATTACCAAGATTGCATTCAAGGTTTTCCAAAGATCGAGCCAAACAATGACTAAGCTTACTCTAAAGAAGTCAAGTTGGTTTGGAGCGACTAAACAAGAAGCATCTTTCCCAACTGTTGAAGCAGTAGTTATGCAATGCACCAATCCTTACAATTACCTGAAGGAAGCGAAAGATTTCAAGTGCGCTTTACTGCGACACTTCAAAGAAGAGGTTTGGGCAATCTGTGATTGATCCAAGTGAGAAAAGGATGAAGTTCATATTGCATCACGCAAGTTAAAAATCATGAGGAGAACTATATCGACTCATGATTTTAGAACTTGGTGCAGTGGTTTCGCTCTCAAGATCTGGAGACATTATTTAATATGGAACTAATGTACGTGTTCACGACGATCACAAAGTTTGCAATCCATTTAGATCAAAAAGAGTTGAACACGAGGCAACCGCCGATGGTTAGAGTTGCCTAAGTGATTACGATGCGATATTCGTTATCACCCGGTGAAATGCAAATGTCATTGTTGATAGCTTTGAGCAGAGAAAGAAACCGAGAACACCGTTGAGAGTTCGAGCTTTGGTTAAGACTATTATCTTGGATCTTTCCCAAATAGATCTAAATGCTCAGACTAAAGCGCGGAAAACCTAAGAACATCAGAAAGAAGTATAGTTTGGGGAAAGTGTTTTTGATTGAAAACGCTAAATTCCTAGAAGCAATTAGAAACAAAAGTTGGAACACGTGGCGAACGGAACCCTATCCACAATGGCAGGAGGCTGTTACCTGTTATGAGGGCGATTTGCGGACTGATATCATCCACAATCCCACAAATCAAAACAAGTTATTCATTCGGGTCCGACAAAATGTACCAAGTAACCGAAGAAGCTATAATGGAGGGCCCAACATGAAAAGCCGACATAGGGCCACTATATGTTAAGCAAGTTGTTTGACCCTTCTAAGGTCAAGGCCGAACACCAGAAAGCGCATCAGGATTGTTGGTAGCAAAAACCTAAGATCCCCGACATGAGAAGTAGGGGCAATACACCATGGATTTTGTCATAAGCTTCTAAGACGTCCAAGGCTGTATACATATGGGTGTTTCGTTGACACGACTCACCTAAGTCTGGTGCGATCTCACACCGATGAGAGAGACTGATCCCTTGGATAAACTTGCACGATTGTACTTAAAGGAGGTGGTCACGAGGCATGGGATACCCGTCTCAATCATTTGCGATCGCGACCCAAGATTCGCATCAAATTTCTGGAGGTCACTTCAGAATGCTTTGGGTACTAATTTGGATATGAGTACCGCGTACCATCCACAAACAAACGGGAAAAGTGAGAGGACAATTCAAACTCTTGAGGATATGTTGCGTGCTTGTGCAATCGACTTTGGAAAGGGTTGGGTTAACCATTTGCCATTAGTCGAGTTCTCTTATAACAATAGCTATCACGCTAGCATCAAGGCTGCACCATTTGAAGCACTTTATGGTCGAAAGTGTCATTCACCTGTTTGTTGGACTAAAGTTGGAGAAGCTCAAATACTCGGTCCAGAACTGATCCAAGAGACCACTGAGAAAATCATCCAGATCAAACAAAGGAGGCAAGCTGCTCGAGATCGACAGAAGAGTTACGCTGACTTGAAGCATAAACCGATGGAATTCCAAGTCGGGGACAAAGTCATGCTTAAGGTCTCGCCTTGGAAAGGGGTCGTGTGTTTTGGCAAACAGGGGAAGTTGAAAACCCTAGTATAGTTGGAACCTTGTTAAGGTGAAAAAGAGTTGAGAAGTTTTTACTTAACGCTGAACTTCTAAAGAATTGACAAGTTCGATAATACATTTCATGTATCCTAAATCTGAAAAAAGTGTCATGCAGACTAACATTTAAAAAAAAAGCACCGGTTTTTTCGGTTGAATTGGATGGACTTAATTGGATGACAAACTCCATTTGTTGCGAACCATTATAAAAGTGGCCGAGAAGTTAACAGCTGAAGCAAAGTCGATCTCAATTAGTGCAAAATTTGGTGGAACTCCAAAGAGATCCTGAGTTTTATCCACAAGTGGGGAACGTGAATACAAATTCAAGAAGAAATATCCACAACCTCCATTAACCAAACCACACTGTCGTCAAGAGTGCGCATCGTGAGCCTTGAGAAAAAGGACAAGGCTCGTTAATGGGGAATCTATAACACCCTAGTGTTTTAGAGTCATTGACGATCCGTCGATAAATCCGCAATTACCTTTGTATTGTACGCATTTGCTTAAAATCATAAATTTAAGCTAAAATCGCGTAAGCCAAAAAATTAGCAATTCAATGTAACGGGCATCAATACAATATAAATGTTTACCAATCAAGCAAGTATATATAAATAATTCTAACTTTGGTTCATATTTATTTTTAACGGATACGTAAAGTTGTATACGTTTCGCGATAAATTTACGGTTTTAGGCACTCCGGAACCACAAACTGTTCTACCTTCAACAAATAACCCCACAATTTATACCCAATACATAAAATTTGCAAAATTAATATTATCATTATATCTTATGTTTTTTGCCGAAATCTTTCCATTTGTAGCAAGTAATATAGCAAAAATCTCAAGATGGTCAAATGAACACCATGAGCTCATAATTGCCATACACCTACGTTGTTTCTTTGTCTCTTTGACTAATGACCTTAACATGGACCATCCCAATACAACAACCTTCTCTTTGAAAATTTTTCTTGGACATTGACCCTTGAAAGTATTATATACATACAAGTAACTAGCTAAGTATTCATAGAAGCTAAACACTTAGTAAAAATTTTCACAATCTTTCTCTCCCCCTCTCTATATTGCTACGGCAATAAACAAGCACTCTACCAAATCCATATCAATTTTTCTACAACCCATACACTTCTATACACATCTATCCTAAGACATTCTAAGGTGTTTCCATCCATTGAATCACCATTTACAAGTATTAATCAAGAAAAGGAAGCTAGGGTTTTTGTTAAGAAAACAAGGGTTATTATTTGTGCAAGCTTTCGGTTTTTGTGGCTAAAACAGGTTTAGCACTACTCCTCATCATCATCATACCTCATAAGGATTATTTGAACTCTTTATGTCTCTGCCAATAATTTTCATTTTTATGCATATGATTATTCTATTTAGCTTAAATCACCATTTAGGATTATTAACATGTAAAAAGAAGTTTTTATTTGTTGTCATCATAATGTACACTTTTATATACCTTATGATGTTGAGGACATCATGTTAAAATGGTTATACAAATGATTTACACTCTTGGTTAACATGAAAATGATTATGGGTTAATTAGGGTTTTTATAGTTTCATAATATGTTTTAAGTTAAAGAAATACATAAGACAAGTTAAGATTAATTATGGACTCATATTAAGGATACTTGAACCACTATAATGACGTATCTGGAAGAAAATACACTTGTAAACACTTGGTTAGGTAAATAAGATATGGATAAAACTAGTAAATTAGAGATTTCATAAGTAAAGTTATGATATTAAGTATTATCATGGATTTGTTAACCTTGGTAACTTGGACATATGAGGACTACTATGGACAATGGACATTTAATATATGTATTAATTATAATGTATATGATATATGAGATTTGTGGTAAAATACAAAAATGGTAAAGTATAAAGAAAAGGGTAAAAATGGACTTAACAAACTCAATCAATCTTGCTGTCCAAAATTCGAAATTTAACATACCCATTTTATATTTTTATAAGATAATACATTTCACGGCGATTCAAAAAGGTAAAAACATTGTTAAACGGTCATTATAACGAAAAAGTACGTTTAAAAACGAGTTTTACTTAATAAACGAAGTCGTAAGTAATTTTTATCAAAACATTTGTATCAAAATTATAAACAGAAACAAGCAAGAATTAGATATTTTTAATAATTATACCAGTTTTTTAGCGATCCAAAATGATAAGAAATCCGTTATATTTTTTCAATTAAGTAACGAACAAGTTATGACATCGCGAGTTTACCGAACAATTAATACTTTAAAAAAACTATTTTTATAAAAGTTACTAAGCAATTGACAGAAATGTTTATTTTTATAACCTCAATAAATATATAAATAAATTTCAAATATGAGAACGTCCTCGAAATAATCATTAAAAACGGAGCTATAACGAATAAAATACGACATTTACGGGTTTTACGACAACAAATACAAATTATATAAAACACATGTCTGTTATGAAACATTAAAAGTCACTGTTCATTCAGGAGTCAAAATTAATGAAAATGTTCAAACATCGCATAACCCGTCTTTAATACGAAAAAGATGGGCATAAGAACGCGGAATCGGGCTTAAAACGCAAAGTTATGCTAGTTTTAACTAAAACGGTATTATAACCGATTTAACTTATTAAACACAATTTTACCATAAACCAATAGTTGGTTGTTTGAGGCTAGATAGGAATGTTATGTGGTTATACAAAGTACTATATTCTATGAGTTTTTCATAATGAGCCTCTTCGGATGGGTTTTGACGAGTTGATGGATTACAACGATTTAAACGTGTCCTAGCTCCTCAGACGTCATGTCATGACCTCTTTTTTTAAATATATAGCCCGAACGATATACCGAAGGAACAACTATAATTAATTATATGTCAATACTCAGTACTTATACGACCTATGATAATTTAGGTTGCATTCGATCTTTTACGTACTTGGTACTTATACGACCTATGATAATTTAATGATTTTTTAATTATGGGGTAGAAACATGCTTTGTTTTAAATTGGACGGCAGTATGAGGATTACATGTTGCCTAACTAGAACGATAACCGCAACTTAAAATCCATTAACAATAACTGTCAGATGCATAGATTGTATTGGGAATTACAGTATGTAGCGCGAATGTTATTTAATAATCATTATATCGGGAAAACGAGCCTCCCCGTTTCGGGGTGAAAAGGCTAAACGCAGAACGAACGTTTATAGCAAGTCGAAATTTTGGATGTTTAGGTAGACATCGGATTGGCGTAAATTTGCAATATAACTAGTTTAATTGCAAGAAAGATTGTCGAGCTTCAAAGTGTTATGAGGTCTCGTAGAGTACAAATGTAATACTATGTTTTTGTTGAGATCAGCAGTTTGCATTATCAACTAAAAAACATGCGGTTCCTGCACATTATGATTTTAATCAAACCCTATGAATTCTCCAACAATTTTTGTGACACGTTTTTAAAAGCAATGTATCAAGTTCAGGAAACAATAGGCATGGGATCAAGGATGCATTGGGTTAATAAATTAGTGGGATTGGCTCGTCGGGGGGGGGGGGGGGGTTGCGTTTTTGGGTGTATGGACCAATCACAATTATATGGGGAAATGTATGGTTTAACTTTGTAATATTCCAATAACAAGTAAAAGCTATAGACTTCTTGTATTAAAACTTTCAATTAAATCCAATTATCATGTTTCAGAAACGACTGTTTTGATGCGTAGTCTTATATATCTAGTGCTATTGAACTTGAAGTAACAGCGCCCGGACACTGATTTCTGCTGGCGACCCATTTTGGAGGTGTTACACAGTTGTAAAACGCTGCAAATTTATGACTCCTCTCCAAAATATTTTGTGGACCGTCACTAGAATTTCTACACTTCTCACAGAAAGCTCACTCGTATAATTTTATATATCGAATTCTATACCACTTTATTTTCATCTCAAATACTCTCACTATAGTATCTTACTGCAACAAACATGGTGTCGCTAAGTGCATTGAATGATCAATCAACATATTCTCCGACTCCTTATATACTAAAAGCAAGTTGCTGCATGCATGTGTTGGTGGTGGCCTCCATTCACATAAAAGTATGCGGTTTTTATCACAATCCATTTAAAACATAGTTGAATGATGTTGGTGCACAGCGTCATGCCAAAATATCGCCTGATTAGCTTCTCCTAGCAACTGGAGCGAAGGATAAGCAAGAATCTATTCACTTCTTGCTTGGCAGGTACCCTCTCGCCAACCAACGAGATCTTGTTCGAATGACCTTGTTTTCTTCAATCAATCTGTGTTTGATAATCCACTCAGAGTAAGTGTTTAGTGTGTGAGCCAAGAGACGAACAAGATCCCATACACCAAGCTTTTGAATTAAAAGACCTTCTTCTTGCATGAATCAATGCCAACCAAGTCGGTCATAGCCTCTTGACATTACTAGGCTCCCATGGTGCGCATCAGACAGGCATCAATCACATGTCACCATCGTTTTCAACCGATTTTGTTCAAAACTGGTCAAAGAGAGTTCTCCTACTCAACGTGCTCCAATGGATCATAGTTCATTTAAATTCATGTGGGTACGGATTGATAAAACGTGTTCATGGACGAGAGCTCCACATTTGGAGAAGAAGGATTCAGCAGAACTTGATGAGAGGAGAGGAAAAAGGATTTAACAAAGGTATTCCCCTTGAACATTAACTTTAGAACATTGTCAGGCAACAGTGTTTAAGATTGGAGTTGGAGCTTGATTATCTTGTTGCTGAACATGTTGATGAAATGAGAACTCGTTAACATCCTATGAAGTGATTGGAATATTTTGAAACTGTGAAGATGAATGTGTTGGTGTCAGTGCTAAGTCTTTAATTATTGTAGATGCAATGGAATTCGGAGATCTAAATGCAAAGAAGCAGCAGGAACAGGTCTGATCTGCTACCAAGTTAACCACCAAAGTTATCATCATACATTGCTTCAACAATAGATCTAATTCAGGTTCAGTTGTTCGGAGTTGTTATTGTTGAATGGAGCATACTAAAAATCGAGTCTGAACGATAAGTCCAGAAGTCATGCTTTAAAGTTTCGGGTTTTGAACTGGTTGATCAAAAGCCATGACAAAAAAGCCACAAAATACGTTTATTCGTCTCCCATGAATTTTCCCTTTCTTTGTCTGACGACTTATAGACTCTGCATAGCGCACATGAAATTTGTAAATAACGCAAATGAAAAAGCCAATATCACCCTTTGCACTAAGCTTCCGAATGTCTCTATACGATCATCACGGAGAATACTTAGAGAGCTCCAAAATACATGTAGAAAAGATGGGATAAGAATCGATCGCGAGATGCCAACACCTATCATAAGTATTCTTTAAGTACTTGATTTTTAGAGATTGATGTGCCATTGTCGGCTCTTACAATAATGACAGTGATTGCAGAGGACAGTGATTCTTTTTCAGAAAGTTAATATCAT
This sequence comes from Tanacetum coccineum, assembly GCA_026074375.1. Lineage (NCBI taxonomy): Eukaryota > Viridiplantae > Streptophyta > Magnoliopsida > Asterales > Asteraceae > Tanacetum > Tanacetum coccineum. The sequence continues at coordinate 60,470 of BQNB010008138.1, forward strand.
TCTTGTCGTTTCATCCCTTGGATTCTGAGAAAGTGAACCCCAATGTAACGGAGTAGTCGCCCTGACTCTCACCCAGAACATAATGTTTCCATTGATGCTTACAGTTTTTCTTGTGGTTTGTCCCCCTCCCTTCACTCTCATCGTCACCTATAACAAATCCACTCAAGGCCATTGCTAAGAGTGAAGTAGGCTACTACTATTATGCGAGAATTTCGGCAAGAGATCAGTAATATAGAGGTCGGAACTGGATATCCACTTCCCTTCTCTAGCTACTATTTAACTTCTCTTGCTGCCACTAGGTGGCGGGAGACTAATAGTTTGATAGCTTAATTGCGCGCGCGCAAATATCTTGAACGGACGGGTGTAGGAGGGGGGGGGGCGGGGGGGGGGGGACACTCGGACACAACAAAATACTCATCATGAGGATGGCGCAACACGCGAAACACAGAACATCACTCTAAAGTTCACACAATATCATCTATAAGCGATCCTACACTTAGTCACCTCTCTACATGCTGAGCTAGGGTAACACAAGCTATCAAGGCACATCCTCTCCACCAAATTTACCAACTCCAAACACACACACTAAGCGTCAGCAATGCGCTTCCCATCTAACCATTCCTTCTCATGCACTCATCTACGCATCATTGGATGATAGTCGCTATGCGAGCTCACAGTGAGCGAAGCATCACATAGACACACACACATATCTGCCTTACGTGAGTGATTATGGCAAGAGAGATCGACAACTAATCATCACGTTCGCTACACTTCAGGTAGTGCAGCGTTGCTCTAGCAGATACGTCTATGGACTAAGCGACGAAGATCTGAGTTTATTAGCGATCACCCACTTCTATCTACGCAATAGAGTGAAATCATCTCTACGACAGCACATCACACTGCAATACACACTCAGCTGCATATTGTAAATCCGGACATGATACACACACACACACACACACATCAGACACATCTTTGTCTTGAGCGCATTTGTATTATGTTATGTATAACGTGTAATGTACGTAGCTTTACTAAGATCACAACGAGCTTTCCTATCGAGAGTCAGATACAGGGCAGATACTCAGGAGCGCTCTTTATACCCTATAGTACATCATCGATTGAAAGACACATACGGACATTGAACCAAATATAGTGACAATATATTGCGACTGGGAGTGGGACATATCTTAGTTACATGATTTATTTCTGGTTCACATCTATCAAGAGCAGTGAGCTTGGAGACCTATTCCATCTGTTTAATTTCTAACAGTTCAGGTGATGTGACTAGAGGGTTTTTATGTTGTTTTTATGTGTTATGTATATAATTCGTAAGACTTAGTATAATCAGTGTATGTTCTCTAGTAGGAGGCGGGGTCAATGAGTGAGCTAGTTCTAGTCATGCAAGGAAGCGATTCCTCAACAAATGTATTATCATAGTGAGTTGGTGCGGTTGTAAATGAGTTGGTGATTTAGGATTTGGGTATTGATGTGCTGTTGGCGGATGTACAGGGGAGGTAATAGTGCTAAAGGTTAAAAAAGTTATAATGATTGTAATGACGAGATGATTAAGACATTGTGCATGGTAGCAGTGTATGTAGGAGATACATCACGAGACTCATAGTTAACTTAAGACTGAAGATATCGTTTCGGTAGTCTAATGTTGGTGTGAGTGGGTTGGTATTGGTAGTAGGTTAGATGATAGTGATAGTTGGGGAGGATGGGTGAGGTAGGGACAAGCAGTGAGAGCACATTCTCTTATAGGTAGGGATGTGCGACGTGGAGCTGTGTTTGATTATAGATAGAGATTGAGCATGAATGATAGACTAAAACAATTTGATGATTTTGAGTATCATTTAAAGATGCTAGCAGGTATATGTATAATTAATGATGAAGGGAGGTAGTACATGCAGTTCATTTTGTTGTAATTGATAGAACGTAGGATGTCGTGTTAATGCGAGTAGGGGGTGTGATGATCAATTGACTTTATGACTGTCTCAACATACTGTTTATAACGTATGTCAGCGTAAGTATAATTGATATCTAGGGGACGTAGGAGTATTTCTGGGACAATTGAGGACATTAGATTCGTCATGTTGAGGTTTGAGATAGGACAACAAAAACGTCGAACATGGAGAGTGGGAGACAAGGCGTTGAGAGACAGGTAGTGAGATATAGGGTGGTGCATCACGATAGACACAGAGTTACTAAATGGGCTACGCATTTTACAGTCTTAACGAGATCGCAGTGGATGGGTTTTATTATCTCTGGGATTAGATGGTTGGGTTTTGTGTCTAGATGGTGGTGGAATTTGTTAATTGGGTGTACGTTAGATTATAATTGCTAGGATACGAACTGAGGGTGGGTATATTTTGAGGCGAGTATAACAGATAGGTAGGTATGAGAAGTGAATGGGTCTTGGGGAGAGTACGGAGTTGGTACAATGGTAATAGGAAGAAGTGTTGGTATGGGTTGGTGTGATGGAGTGCGGGTAAATGTGAAGAATGAGAGGCAAAATATTGAAAGGGTTGTTATGTATATGAGTAATTGTTAATAATTATATAGGATGTAGTGGCACACATTTTGAGGATATAGGTTTAATAATATAGCCGAGAGAAGAGCTAGTGCGAGAGGATCTTAGTGAAGCACTAGCCTAATTCTGTAAAGCCTAACCAGCGAAGCCCATTAACCACATATAATCCTAGATAAGCTTATTTTCGTTGGACTTTTATAATACTTTTTAGCTTTTGGATGAAAACTTGATACGTTAAGGGACCCTTAGGTGAGCATTGGCTTCTTCAAGCAAAAACGAAACACACACATGGGGCGATTAGCCCATTAACCGAGTCCAACAAAAAGCATACGCCACGAAATAAGCTTCCACAGCTTATTTGAGACTTAATCAAAAATAGCCTATAAAGTCTTCTAATAAGCCTAGAAAAGGTTATCGACCAAAAGAATTAAGAAGCCCAAAACCTAAAAAACCCATAGCCGGTGTCTTAACAGCCCAACCGGCCCAATAAGATAGATTATCAGCTTAATGGTTAATTAAGCTGAAAAATAAAACGTATGTTGGGCCCAATATAAATAGTAAAATAAGCTAGCAAAGCCTATAAACCCTTAAGGGTATTTGTCGAGTAAGCTATTGGGCTTTCGGGCCCAATAAGCTCAAAATAAGCTAAGATAAGCTCCCCGAGTTTATTGACAGCTTATCAGGCCCCACTGAGCTTATTAAGGACTTTTAGACTTATTAAAACTATAACGGATCTTTAAAACGCAAAATGGACCGTAACCAGGGCCCAATAAGGCGCCCGTTAAGGCCAAAATAGCTCGAAATATGGCTTCTTTTAAGAAGCCGAAACACCTTGTTGGCTTTATTGGCTAAATAAAAGCCAAATACCACTACTTTGGGAATTAACTAATGGAGCTAAAATGCAACTTTTGCAACTTAAGGGACTAAAAGAGTAAATTTACAAACTATAGGGTCAAAACTATAAATTTTTAAAACTAACAAGCCCAGGGACTGTTAATGCCAGTTTTGGAAACTTAGGGGCTGTTTCAAACTTATAAGGACCTAAAGTGTAACCTTGGAAAGTCTAGGGACTAAAAGTGTAATTAATAAAACTTAGGGGGGTTTAAAATGTAAATGAAGTATGTTTATAAACCCAGGGGCTGTTTTGTATTTATAGAAAACTTAAGGGTATATTTGTGAAACAAAAGTGAATAAATAAAACACTTAACGAATCAGTCGGATACTAAGATATTCGGACATTAAACAAGTTAAATTAACGACATAATAAATAGGTATATTTATTAACAATGATTTCGCGTTTCTCGAGAACCATAGACATTGTAAATACAATAACCATGTGCACCACCACACAAGTGATAACGGTATATATAAACTTAAAATGGAATTTAGTTTATACAATGAGTCGTTAGCTTAAATGTGTAAACTAAGACTTGACCGTACTTACTTAGGTACTTGACGGTGTGATCCACTGCTTACTTGGATATTTATTATCATTCGGAGAACTACCTGCTAAGGGAGAGTTCAAGCCCCATATTTTACAATTATTAAATGATTTACTTCCTGGGGGATGAGAACATGCTTTGTTTTACAAATTGACGCAAGTGTACATTTATACCATGATTACGTGGTTTGCCTAAGTTACCATAACCCATTATGTCCATGGATCATGACTGTTAATTGCATAGGTGGTGAATTGGGAATTAACATTATGTGGAGCGAATGTTAAGGATAGATCTTAATAGGGATGTTGACCATCCCCGTTCGGAGTGACTAGCTATTCATTGGGAACAGAACGCATATCATTCGAATCTGGGGATGTTGCGGGTGTTAGCACATCATTCACGACGACCTGTTGGCAAATTTATATTTGCATTCATATATGTCGAGCTTTAGTGTCATGAGCTTAGGAAACGTAATTACTTTTTATGATGTTTGCATTTGTTGCTTAATCATACACTTGGAAATCTTGCGGTCCTACAATCGATTTACATAAACCTATGAATTCACCAACTTTATGTTGACGTTTTAAGCATGTTTTTCAGGTCAATAAGGCACGAGGTGCGATGATACATTGGGAGTCAATAATTGAAGAGTCAACACTTAAGATTTGGGGTCTTATTACATTTTGGGGACAATTGTTATAAACCGAAATCTTTATTTATATTGTTGAACAATTTGAAGCCATGGGCTTATGTAACAAACGAGTATTTTGTTAATCCAATGTATCTTTTTCAAACGACACGTTTAGTAGTCGTTCTCAGATCTTGTGCTATTGACCCAATAATGTAACGCCCTCGGATATTCAAACATTCCGCTGCGTGCTCAGATTTGAGGGTGTTACAGATTGGTATCAGAGCCAAGGTTATAGAGAACCAGGTCAAAAGTTTTTGTCTGGACTATAACCATTTTCAAAACTGTTTTCACAAATGGGATTTGCGAGGGACATACATGCATTACTTGTTTACGTCTAGCGCATATATGTTTACATGACATGCATTGGTTAAGCATTAGTAGGGTACTAAGTGCTTACCCAATTGATATACGTGTATATAAATGATATTACGTATATTACTATAAGGACTTTATTATTAAAGCCTTACAGACATAGCATATCGATTTTTCTTATAAGAAATACTTATATAAGTTATTTTACTTTTTGCAGTTTAAAAAAAACCCCAAAAAAAAAAAAAAAAATAATGGGGTGGGTCTCTGCGACATCTGCGTTACCTACACTTCCCGTCCTAACAACGACTCTGAGCCCGGCAGAGCGAGAGAGCTGGGGAGGCCGATGATTGAGAGAGGTAATGGAGGGAGGCATTCCACAGGGTTCATTCATAAAAAAAACTAAGGATACGACAACTCCCACTACAGCCTAGCCCCCACCGTCACCAGATTACATACCAGGCCCAGAGGATCCACAGACACCGCCAGTTCCTCAGGATGAGGATGAGCGTGAGCCTATGTTCGTACAGGCACATGATCCTGACTACGTGCCAGAGCCTGTATACCCTGAGTATATACCATTGGAGGATGAGCATGAATTTCCGGCTGAGGAGCAGCCATTACCTCCTATTGATTCACCTACTACTGAGTCACCCGGATATGTTACTGAGTCAGATCCCGAGGAGGATCTGGAGGAGTACGAGGATGATGAGACAGAGGATGGTCTGGTTGACTATCCTATGGACGGGGGAGATGATGGAGATGAGGAAGACGGCGATTCATCGAGGGAAGACACCATGATGGAGGATAGACGCGGCGAGGATGAGGAGGACGAGGAGGAGGAGGAGCACTTAGCTCCGCTGACTCCTACTACCGAGGTTATAACCTGATTTGATTGAATCCTGTTTTTTCCCACCTGACGGAATAGAGCCATTATATCACCACCCCCCTCCACTGAGCATTGACTATTGGGGCTAGGATTACCGTCCGATCCCCAGACTTCCATATCCCATCCACCAGATGGCAGAGGTTGAAAGGACTTCTGACCCATGACTAACCACCATCAACCATCACCCACCTATAATCACGATCACCGACCCTCTGCAGGAGGTGAGCGCCTTGCTAGGTGCACGGCCCAACATGCACATTCACACCACTTTAACACCCACTATCTGGGTGTCTAACCCAAATCCTACACTTATGATACATCCACTCAGACATCTTATACTGATACCGATACTATGCTGGTCATACCACCACCTTCACTACCACCACTACCAGTCACTCTATTCCATACCATCACCTTTGACCATAGGAGGGATGAATCATTCCCGAGGATCTGAGCATCCTTCACACCCGCAAGAGGTTAGTATTTGTCTCACTATAGGCTCCAGATATGCAGTGAGAGCGTAAGAAAGTTCTAGTGCTAGGATCCTTAGCCAGAGGTCGAGGATAGATTATCTTATTCTATACTCTAGCTCTCATAAGAATGCGGAGCGAATAAGGGGGGGGGGCGGGGGAGGGCGGGGGGGGGGGGGGGGGGAGGGGATTTTTAGAGATGCTGGGTACAGGGATTAGGGATACATGGGTAGGTATCCGGCAGAGGCAGTTCCAGGAGATGAGCACCTAAGAAACGTGGGACAGTCCAACATTAGGGGTCGTAGAACTAGCTGAGTCTCCATAGCTGGATACACAGAATTGTATGCTTTACTAGAGGACGCTTAGGATAGTAGGTCTCGTATATCACAGCGAGTCGATATGGACTCGCAGCGGGTCAATTTACTTATAGGGGATAGGATAACTCTCCAGAAGACAGTATGGATGGTGGAGGAGGAGGCCTATGCTTCCCGAGATCTGGCTTATTCGATAGGATTAAGTCAAGGCGACTCCTCAGGAGCTTCAGACACATCGTGACATGTGTATCACATGAGACCTATCTCCAGGCACACCAGACACAGCTATAGCTGCAGAGTACTACAGCTGCAGAGTACTCTCATTCAGACACAGCACCAGGTACACGAGACTCGCTTTCAGATGCAGCATGCTGAGTTAGCAGCACTTCGAGAGACTGATCGTAGGCGCCAGGACCAGATGGTAGAGGCTCTCTGAGTCATCAGAGACATGAGGCGAGAGATGAGCGACATGCAGGCTGAGTTGTTGGCACTGCGAGAGCCGCAGAGGAGAGCTAGACAGCCAGGACCAGAGGCTAGGATTCCAGATCACCAGGAGGCTTCTGGGGACGCCGACAGTCACATTTAGTGATTTATGTTATTGTATCTTGCTAGGTCATTGTACAGGCATGTTAAGTATTAGGGGTTTTCCCCGCTAGCATAGCCTTAGATCTTTTGTATTGTATTATGTGTATTCAGACGACTATTTCATGTAAAATTTTCAAAGTTATGAATGAAATGGATGTGTTACTTTGTACTATATACCTCTCTTGTGTTGATTATCTCATCTATATATTATTATATTCTGTCATATAACCTCATGTTTTGTCTTTTGTGATCTAGACAAATCATGGCACCTACAACCAGAGGAGGACCAAATACCCATGTCAACGACACCAACCCAAACAACATGACCCCCGAATCCGTCCAAGCAATGATCGACCAAGCTCTCTTGCGAAACTCCACCAATGGAGATGGAAGCCACAGTTCGCACGGGGATAACCGAAGGAACGTGCAAACTGCGCGTCCTTGTTTTTACGCTGATTTCATGAAGTGCCAACCTTTGAACTTCAAAGGGGCTGAAGGCGTGGTCGGTTTAACTCGATGGATTGAAAAGATGGAGTCAGTTTTCAATATCAGTGGTTGTGCCGTTGAGAATCAAGTTAAGTTTGCCACCTGCACTCTGTTGGGTGCTGCCTTGACTTGGTGGAATGGTCAGATAAGAACCTTAGGTCCAGAGGCATATGCCATGACTTGGGAAGTACTCAAGAGAAAGATGACGGACAAGTATTGTCCGCAGGGTGAAATCAAGAAGCTAGAAATCGAGCTGTGGAACCTAAAAGTCAAGGGAAACGACGTACCAGCGTACACTGAACGTTTCCAAGAGTTAACCCTGATATGTACCAAGTTTGTTGCCAATGAAACCGAGAAGGTTGACAAGTACCTCAGTGGACTTCCTGACAACATTTATGGGAACGTCAAAGCTGCCAAACCCAAGACATTGGATGAGACTATTGAGTTGGCCAATGACTTGATGGACCGGAAACTCCTCACCTACGCGGAAAGGCAATCTGACAACAAAAGGAGGGCTGATGATTCATCCAGAAACAACCATGGTCACCAACAGCAACCCTTCAAAAGGCAGAATGTCGCCAAAGTCTACAACATGGGGACAGGTATAAATATTATATAAATGATTCTAAAATGTTTCGCAAAAATTTATTTTAAAAACGAACCAACACTATTCACCTCAGGAAATAGTGCACAAGTTAGAAAATAATGCGTAACTTTCTCGTTTTAAGCCCGTTTCTTACGTTTCTTATGCCCACATTTTCGTATTAAGTCGAGTTATCAAAATATAACATTTTTAAAATTTTAGTTTTTCTGATGAATAGTGATTTTTACTGTTCATAACAGATATATACTTATTTTTATAGTTTTTGTTATCGTAAACTCGTAAACGTCGTATTTTATTCGTTATAGCTCCGTTTTTAACGATTCTTTCGAGTACGATCTCGTAATTAAAAGTTATATCATATTTTTGATGTTTTAAAAATATCACTTTCTGTAATGAATAGTAAATTTTATAAAAATAGTTTTATAAAAGTATTTCTCGTCGTAAACTCGTAACTAACGTATCTTTTTCGTTATAAATCGGTTTTTCGAGTTTCTTATCATTTTGGAATCGTCATGAGGCGTATTATTTTTATGTAATGTCAAACCTACTGTATGAAGTCGAAATCAAATCACCCTTTTATTATCCAAGTGTGTTCATTTATAAAGAGTTTGTTTTATTAACTTTATAAACCCAAATTTATACAAAATCATGTTTATACTTAAACAACATGTCAACATATTTATTAATCCATTTTTCCATGATATATATAACAATATGACATAAGAAAAGTGTGTAAATTCATAAACATAAGTGATAATTCGTTTTACATATTAAAAATCCTAAGTGGTGATATAGTTATATAAAACATGTAAACATATAAAAATGATGAAAGTAAAGACATGAAGGTTTTTAGATAACCTTATTATGATGTAAGATGATGAACCAAAGTATCTAAACCCTTGTTTAGATATAAAACCCTAGTTTCACTTTTCTTGATTAATACTTGAAAAATGGTTAGCCAATGCTTGGGATCACCTTAGAATACCTTATAATGGATGTGTATAGGAGTGTATGGGTTGAATAAAATTTTGTATGGGTTTGTTAAAGGGGTGATTGTTTGCCGTAGCTTATGTGTGTGCTAGAGGGAGTATATTTGATTTTTGTTAAGTGTTTAAACATGTAAGTGTTGTGTCTCTTATGCAATGTATAAGTAGTAACATGTATGACTTAGTCAAGGGAACATAAGGAAGTCTTAGGTATGGCCATGGTCTTAGGGATGGTCAAGGGTATGGTCCTAGTCAAAGAGACAAGAATGACTAGGTATGGTGTGGATTAAATGGAAGTATGGTGTTCTTTTGACCACTTGGAAGAGTTTTATGATATTACTTGTACAAATGGCAAGAATTTCGGCAAAGATAGGTTATAGATGATATATTTTGTAACTTTTATATATTGGGTATAAAAGTGGGTATTTGTTGAAGCGTAGGAAAGTTTTGGTGGTTCCGGGAGTGCCTAAACGTAATTTATCGCGAAACGTATACACTTTACGTATCCGATAAAAATAAAATGAACAAAGTTAATAATTATCCTCAAAATAATTATATAACCCTTGCTTGATGTAAACATTTAATTGTTTGATGCCCGTTTACATTGAACGCTAATTTTTAGCTTACGCGATTTAGCTTAACATTTATGATTTAAAGCAAATGCGTACAATACAAAAGATACATTGTGAATTTATTGATGTCGTCAATGACTTGAAAACACAGGGTGTTATAGACTTCCCCCGTTAAACGAGCCTTGTCCTCAAGGCTTACGATGCAGCACTTGACGACGATGCGGTCTCGGTGAAGAGGTGTGGATATTTCTTCTTGAATTGGTCTTCACGCTCCCACGTGAACTCAGGACCTCTCTTAGAGTTCCATCGAACTTTGACTAATGGAATCCGACTTCGCTTCAACCGTTTAACTTCACGGCCCACTATTTCTAATGGTTCCTCAACAAAATGAAGCTTGTCATCAAGATGAAGTCCATCAACGGAAAGGTAATGGTTCGTCGGCATGACCATTTTAGATTAGATACATGGAAACATATATATGAACTCTGCTCAAACTCTTCTGGGAGTTAAGCTTGTAAGCAAATTCTCCAACTCTTTCTATCACCCTAAAGGTCAACATACTAGGGTTCAACTTCCCTGTTTGCAAAGTACGACCCTTTCTAAGCGAGACTTTAAGCATAACCATATCCCCGACTTGATTTCCATTGTTTACGCTTTCAAGTCAGCGTAATCTTCTGTCGATCACGAGCGGCTTGCATCCTTTGCTTGATCTGGATGATTTTCTCAGTGGTCTCTTGGAATTAGTTTGGACGAGTATTGAGCTTCCAACCTCTGTACCTCAACAGTGTGAACGACACTTTCGACCGTAAAGTGCTTCGAAATGGGGCGCTTGATGTTGATAGCTATTGTTATATGAGAACTCGACTAATGGTAAATGGTTAACCCAACCCTTTCCAAAGTCGATTTCACAAGCACGCAACATATCCTCGAGAGTTTGAATGGTCCTCTTGCTTTGCCGTCTGTTTGTGGATGGTACGCAGTGCTCATATCCAAATTAGTACCCAAGGCATTCTGAAGTGACCTCTAGAAATTTGATGCAAATCTCCGGTCACGATCACAAATGATTGAGACAGGTATTCCATGTCTCGTGACCACCTCCTTTAGGTACATTCTTGCAAGTTTGTCTAAAGGATCAGTCTCTCTCATCGGTGTGAAGATCGCAGACTTAGTGAGTCGGTCAACGATCACCCAAATTGTGTCATAGCCTTGAGACGTCTTAGGAAGCTTCGTGACAAAATCCATGGTGATGTTGTCCCACTTCCATTCGGGTATTTTGGGTTGTACCAACAATCCTGATGGCCTTTGATGTTCGGCCTTGACCTTAGCACAGGTCAAACACTTGCTAACATAAGTGGCTATGTCGGCTTTCATGTTGGGCCACCAATATAGCTTCTTCATGTCTTGGTACATTTTGTCAGAACCCGGATGAATAGAGTATTTTGATTTGTGGGACTCGTGCATGATCACAGTCCGCAAATCGCCATAACAAGGTAACCAGCTCCTGCCATTGAGGCACAGGGTTCCATCCGCACGTGGTTCCAACTTTTGTTCTCTAATTGCCTCTGGAAATTTAGCGTTTTCAATCAACATTCCCCCAACATCTTCTTTCTTGATGTTCTCTGGTCTCCGTGCTTCGGCTAGAAGACAGGCCGCCCTTATGAGGCACTGTATTGGTCGAAAATGCTGTTCACCAGTGTGCTCCATGGGGCGAGGTTGGGGAAAGCCCAATTGCTGGCCCGGAATTAATCAACAAAACAAAGAAAAGATCGTCGTGATCAAGCAAGGATTGCTAAGGGCTTGGTCGGACAAAAGGTAGCTGATCGGAGCGGCGAAAACCGATGGAGTTGTAGTTGGAGCAGAGTTAGGCTCTAGTGTCTCACCCTGGAAAGGAGTCGTCTTTGCGTGTTAGGTAAGCGGAGGGAAGCTGAACCCGAGGTACGTCGGACCTTTCAAAGTATTAGCAAAGGTTGGAAAGGTTGCCTACAGGCTGGAACTTCCTCAAGAGTTGAGCAGAGTTCACCACACTTTCCATGTATCAAATCTGAAGAAATGTTATGCCAATGAACCATTAGTCATGCCGTTAGAAGGAATTCATGTTGACGATAAGCTCCAGTTTGTGGAAGAGCCCGTTGAAATCATGGAACGGGAGATCAAACGATTGAAGCGAAGCCGGATACCTGGTTTAAGGTTTCGCAGGAACTCTAGGGCGGGCCCTGAGTTCACCTGGGAAACGGCGGGAAGGATGCGTTCAAACAAAAATACCCCCACAACTTTTCACAACGGGCTTCGTATCTACTACAAGGTTTAAGCTTTGAGGACAAGCTCTTTTAAAAGGCGTGGAAGTACTGTAACATTTCTCATTTTCGTGTCATTGTACGACTCTATTTAATGATCACTATTTATTTTAGTCCGATACGCGTATTACTTTAATGTTTACTTTTAAAGAAAAGCGCGTTAGATAGAAATAATCAATAAATGTAATCGGTCACCAAATATATTAAGGTTTACATCAAAAAAAGTAAGGAATAATTATTTTGGAGAATAATTTTATTGTACTTCGTGTAATTTTTATTTTTATTGGTCAGTAAAGGGTTACGTTTGCGTAAAATACATTTGTACGAACCCGGAAATACTAGACATACCTAGACTCAAACCATACCCACTTAGGGAGCCTAAACACAAAACTTAATCAAGGTCTTGTGTTTATATCACTTGGACCGGATATTGAGCAAGTGATCTTGTACAAAAATCGTCCTTGGTGAATTTCTTACTAGTAAATCTTACTAATGATCGTTAAAAGGTACATGTACTTAGGCTAGGTAATTAAATCTTGTCCTAATGGTTCCCTAATGAACTATAACACAATGGGTAATAACCACTTTGCTTCTCTTGCCCTCCTTGTGCCGCGAACCAACAAGAAAGAACACAAACCCAAGAGATTTGCTAGCTAGCAGATATTGTAATCATAGCTCATTAATACTTGTACTTAAGTGGTTTAGCCCCAAACCTATGAGTGGCTAACTAAGGTTACTCGAAAAACCACTCCCTAAGGGCACAGGTTGGTTATCTGTGTGGACTAAGAATGGGCTAAGCTCTCTTGCCGATAAATATGCTCTCTACACATACACTAGACTTTCTTAAACATACATAACTTAAACACTCACTACCTCTCTTGTTTGGGTTAGATAACTCCGCAACCAACATACTCACGTTTCATTCCCGAAACCAACAAGTAACCACAAGGGTTATTCGAGCTAGTGTGGTTGGTTCTATCGTGTACACAATTTGGTATTAGCATTCTTACGCGGTCCAAGTATCACCATTCACGACAAGGAAAAGCTAGGACCTCTTTGTAAGTCTAAACGATCTACTTATGCAATTTTATATAGGACCTAGTTATCTTTGTAGCGGTATGTTGCATTAAATGTCGATGTAGTTTAATCTACTTACGTGGTGTTAAGAACGTGAAGCTAAGCTAAAACAATAACCTGTTAATTAAAAACGTACACGTCATGGGTAACGAGCTTTGTTTCGTAAATTTAAGTGACAACTATGCGTAAACCATTATGGTAACACCGAACATAAGGGCTAGTTGGGAACATTAGCGACGCTTTATATACGTTTGCATGTCACAAGTCACGATTAGACAATGTTAAACGCTTTCGTTTTGGTATTAGGCGTTTAAACGGAAACATAATCACGAATAAAGCCTGTTCGGACCCTCTTGCGGGCTACGCAACAAACGCAAGCCCAATGCAACGGACCATAAGCCTACGATAAGCTCCACAGCTTATTTCGTGTGCTTATGCACAAAGCTTAATGGCTTATAGTATAGGTTAACAACATAAGAGAACCTTTCGTATTTCTTTTAAGACCAAACACGGACCCATTAATGGGCCTCCTAGCCATTTACGAGGCCCTAACAAGGAAATATGCTCACATTAAGCTCGAGTAGGCTTATTGGTGACCGTTGAGGGCCTCCTCATACCCGTGCCCCACCTCCACCCAACCAAAACACCAACCACCACACCCCTCCCACCCCCCCCCCCCCCTCCCCCCCCCCTCCGCATACCCACCCCCAACCCCCTCGCCGCGCCCCCCCCCGCTCACCCCCCGACCTGTAGAACCAGCCTTACCGGGTCTCTATCGGGCCCAATCGGCCCAACAATGAGCTTATTAGCTTATTAGCTTATTTTAAATAAGCCAAATTACAAACAGTTTAATTGGGCTTAAAACGAGTTGAATATGGTCTTGTAAAAGCTAGACTGAATACATTGAAGGGTTTGCATCGGGCCAGCTATTGGGCTTACGGGCCATTAGCTCAAATTTAGCTTGAATAAGCTCGCCAAGCTTATTTGTAAGCTAACAGGCTCTCGTGAGCTTATTGCAAAAATGTGAACCTTATTAAATCAAAAACTATAACGGACCTTAAAAAAGCTAATCGGACTTAACGGGCCCTATAAGGACTGTTAAGCCAAATTAGCTCGTTGAGCTTTTATTTTTCCACGAAACACTCTTTTTATTAAACTTTAAACGGAGCTTAACGATGGGAAATTTGCATCGTTGGGATTTATTCGGAGTAAAAATGGAATTTTCAACAAGTCGAAGGGTATAGGAAAGGTAATATCGAAAACTGAAGGCTGAGTTTTGTCACTTTTGAACTTCAATAACCCCAGGGACCATTCTTGTAATATTCTGAAATTTAAGGATTTAAGTATAAACTCTAAAAAAAACTTAAGCTATCCTCTTAGAAACTTAAGGGACTAATTATGCCAATTCTAAAACTAAAAGGTTTAAAATATAAATATGTATATTTGTAAACCTAGGGACTAAAGGTGGAATAACTAGAAACTTAAGGGTAATTTAGAACAAAAGTGAAATAGATGAAACATTTAACACGTCGGTCGAACATTTCGATTTTCGGACATCGAACGATTTAATAACAAATTAATAAATAAAGTATATTTATTAATAATGATTTCACGTTTATCGAGAACCATCGAAATTATAAAAACAATGATCTTGTGCATCACCGCACAAGTGATCACGGTATATATAAACTTAAATGGGATTTAGTTTATAAAATGAGTCGTTAGTTAAATGTGTAAACTAAGGCTTGACCGTACTTACTTAGGTACTTGACGGTGTAATCCACTACCTACTTGGATACTTGTTATCATTCAGAGAACTACCGGCTAAGGTGAGTTCATAGCCCCATGCTTTATAATTATTTAAATGATTTACATCCTTGGGGTGAGAACATGCTTTGTTTTACAAACTGGACGCAAGTGTACTTTTGTGCCATGATTACGTGTTTGCCTAAGTTACTATAACCCCTTTATGTCCATGATCATGAACTGTTAATTGCATAGATGTAGTTGGGAATTACATTGTGCGGGCGCGAATGTTATGGATAGATCTATTAGGGATTGACACTCCCCGTTCGGGTGACTAGCTATCACTGGGAACGAACGCATACCATGTCGAATCTTGGGATGTTGCAGGGTTAGCACATCATTCACGGACACCTATTGGAAAGTTATAATTGCATTCATTTACGGTCGAGTTCGGTGTCATGGCTTAGGAAAGTAATTACTTTTATGATGTTTGCATTGTTGCTTAATCATACACTGGAAATCTTGCGGTCCTACCATCGATTTACATAAAAATATGGATTCACCAACTTTATGTTGACGTTTTAAGCTTGTTTTTTCAGGTCAATAAGGCACGAGTGCGATATACATTGGGAGTCCAATAATTGAAGAGTCAACACTTATGTATTTGGGGTCTTATTACAATTTGGGAACAATTGTTATAAACCGGAATCTTTATCCATTTTGTTGAACCATTTGAAGCCATAAGCTTATGTAACAAACAAGTATTTTGTTTTAAATAAAATCCAATTGTATTTTTTTCAAATGACACGTTTAGAGTTCGTTCTCTGATCTTGTGCTATTGACCCATATGTAAACGTCTTCGGATATTCAACATTCCGCTGCATACTCAGATTTGAGGGTGTTACAGCTGTTGTACGCTATTAGCTTATTGTGATTGTTCTTTATATAAATATTATGGTTTTCTCTTGCCATATGTACTTTGAATTCTCGGGTTAATTGATTTTGTATTCTGGTGAATCTTGGGTACAGAATTTGCGACGGCCAGGACTTCTATACAAGCGGTCATTACTATGGTTGTAAGGTTAGAACCAGATGCGAAGGGTCTAGGAAAGGGATTGCCGAAAGGTCTCGAAAAAAACCATTGAAAATCAGTTTTAACCTTTCAATGGGTATATATTTTGTTTTGGTTAGGAATCCCAAACACCCCCATATGGTGCAGATGTTCCAGTTCTTTCTCTTTTATTTGTAAAGATTATTTGATTTATGTGTAAATTTGATGATTTTGCAGTATGCGAGCAACCGCTACCGGAAAAAGTGGCTTCTTTTGCCCAAGACACCATAAGGTATTTTAAGTCATTATGTAGATTTTTCCTTTCGAAAATGCTATAAGTTAAGCATATTGATTTGTGACATGAAAATACCTTAGCTAGACACCTATCATTCTCGCCACTCTTTAATAAAAAGTGGTTATTCTTTGCATTAGTTTGTGTAGATGGGGAAGCAGCTAGCAAGGAGACACTTTACGAGGAGTTAATGAGAAAGAAAAAGCGTTTTAACGGTTGTTGGTGTTAATACTGCTTTTAGTAGTCGAAAGAGAAGAGGTTCGGTACGGAATTCTTGGATGCCTCAAGGTTCATGATAGTCCATTAAACAGTTTATTTTCTTTTGTACAATGTCTTAACTTCTGAATTTTTTTAATGTTAAACGTGTAGGTGAAATCAAAAGAAATTAAATGTGGAGAAATGCATTATATTACGTTTCGTCATTGGTCGCAGGTGCGTTTTGATCGGGCAAAGAAATTCAACGGCAGATTGCAAGTGTCAACTTCTTTACTATCCGGAAGGTTTGAGTGTCTAGAAATGTAAGCGATTCTTTTGGGCTCTTTTTGGAATTTATAAGGATTTTTTTTTTTGATAAAGTTTAAGGACTTGGTATGTTTTATGCACGATAAAACGGTATGTATCAAATTGTTAGGCCTATTCGAAAAGACTACCTGCCAGACATAAGTATAGGAAGGCGTTTGGTCTTTTACCGCCCTCGGTCACTTGAATTTAACCACACAAGGTACGACTCCAAACATACATTAAATCACAAGTCGATTGAAAAGCATCTGATTTGAATATCTTTTATCATCAGTGGTTTTTTAAAGAACATATATATGTAAAAGGGACGGATTAAAAATATAGCGCCTTTTTAGTGTTCTTGAGTTGCATGGTTTGTTCCTGGTCCGTGAGGAATGTAGCATTACAGTTTAGCATCTGTAATCGGCCCAAAATGAAAAAGCTTCTTTATTTGATGCTACAACTATAAGTTAGTGTGTGCATAAGATACGCTAACCTGCATACAGAGTATTATAAAACCGTCTTTTAGCACTCCTCGTAAGTATAGCTGTTGAGTAGGTAGATACACAATGTTTACATACACGTTTTGAAAGAGATATAATTCATATTATATGTAACATGGTTTCAAACATTAAAAACAAGCTTTTAAATCAATCATTGCCTAAATATATACTTGCTGAATAAATGATTACAAAATAAATTTAAAACTCCCAGCATAAACTGAAATTTAAATTTGAGGCTCCAAACCAAGTAGTACTCGATAGACCAAACTTGATGACACGGATTTTCGTGGACTTGCATTTTTAGAAGTTATAACCTTTCAAAGTTTGGCTTGTATCCAGCCTACTTCTCACACCCTTACTGTTCCATGAAGGAGTTTGTGTACAATTTGTTCTACGTAGGTTTCTTGATCCTTTTTGTATGAAAAAAATAACACAAAATGAGTTCATTTTCGGCACTCTAAGTACTAAGTGACAATTTCAAAGAGAAACTGAACAGCAAGTGGCTCTTTTTCTTGATTCTGATGTCTTACATAAGTTGGTGGCATCATATTATATTCTATTGATATTATTAATTGTTGTCGGGTGGTGGATAAGGACAATAGGTATAAATCATGCAGGCAAATATGCATGCTTACGTTCATGTTTTGGTGCATATATTCTGCTTTCCAAAATATTTTCTAAATCAACACGTGTAGATAGCATCAGAAAAATAATTCAAGACATAAAGCATGAAAGAATATATCTAGACAATTTTTCAGGAATACATAGATTTATTGCATCATATTCTGTTAGTACATATATGTGCTGTAAAATAGCATTTAAAAGCTGCAAAAACCATATTTCCGCACCAATCTATGTTGTAAAAGACAAGTATTGCAGAATACACAAACAATTTAAGGCTTTTTAGATCCGTTATCGAAAGGATAATGCAGTTATATCATTGTCATTTAATACACATATTGACACGCCCATACGTATACACAATATGACATAAACACATATCCATACGTAGATATCTATATCATACTAGAAAGTTGATTTAAGTAGCATGATATCTAGCTAAATAGGCCTACATTTTAGGAGCCTGTGTTAAACCTCTATGCTATTTGAAGTACTTATGAAAACACATTCTCGCCTTACAGGTTCTTTTAGTAGACAATGATGATTATGTGAGATGCCAATATAATCTGTTCGGATTGACAACGGGATGAACCAAGACTTACGAATACACATATGAGCTATCATATTGAGGTATGTCGAGTGTATATTTTGAACTTTTATCAGTAAGCTTGGTAAATAATTGTTCTTCAAGTTCTTATTTAAGTAGACAAACACATATTATGATGATACTGGGAGTTATGAAGAAGTCTTGGATGAAAAAAATCTTGAATGGTAATAAATTTATTCACTCTTTTATTCAGTAAAGTATTGTTTTCTCATCCACTTGATTAGTGCCTGTCATCGAGTAACTGCCAGATTGTGTTTTGTGATTTATATGTGTTGGTTTTGGCTAGGCGTAGAGGGCACAAGATAGAAAAAAAGGTCACATGTCAGTAAGTTATAAAGTTTAAGCGAAATTATTATTTAAGTGGCCCCTTCGTTGCTTGGTAATAAATTAAATCAAATATTGATTTTTCCATTGCTTTAAAATGGTCATGTCCAAATACCCTTAACCTATCTTTATAACGGTAATCTGCACTTTTGGGCCGTCCAAACCGGCCCTCAAAAAGCCTCTTCCAAACAGCCCCTTTTACTCGGACCCTGTCCAAACAGCCCTTATAAAGTTACAGTGACTAACGATTTTATGGGTCAAAATGGGTTGGGTTAGATTCAAGTCATGTTTCGACAAAGTATTTGTCTAATGTAGGGGCTGGTAGGGAGGGGCGGTGTGTTATGTGTTAGTTCTAATGATTAGTTTAAGGTTTGGCACTATTTTTATGACATTATTTGGTTAGTACCAAAATTTGTGGATGTATAGAAAAAGTGCAGGGATTGTCTACATGAAGAATTCCAATCTTGCCAAAGAGTATAGTTTTTACACAGTAGATATGAAGAATTCAAGAGGAAAGATATCAAAGTGTTTTCTCATTGTCTTGACAGGTTTGGTATTTTGGGTTGTATTAGTTTGTTTGGGCTTGGAACATGAATTATTCATAAGGGAACTAAAAATACTTTTTTCGGATCATGGAGATATCAATCTGTTACCATTATTTAACTTTGTCGAGTTCATTATTGGTTCCAATGAAATATTAGAGTACTAAATATTTTGTAAAAAAAGAAATGTGCTCAAAGTTGCAGATAGTTGGATGCTTATTTGCTTGGAAATAAAAACGCTTTATACAATACTCACCGCAGCAAAGCGCGGGTATTAAAATCTTGTTCAAAACATTAATAGTATGATCGAAAATAATAAATTATACTCATAGTCAATAATAATAATATTATTAACTTTATTAAAACCTAGTATCGGGTCCCCCAAACGCATTTAATGTGCTGTTGGGGGTAGCCCTGCGGAAACGTTTTCCTATCATTCCCCGCTCTGATACCTGAATGTAAACCCGGATCGTTACTGGAATCCAGGCTACATAGTCTGGAACACATGAAATTTATATTAATTTCTTTTGTTAGTGGGTTGAGAATACACATGTCCCTAATTCATATCTCAGCTTCTTATCTCTCTAGTGATTTCTTTTTTTTATTTTCCGTTCATTCCACTCACGGATGATGGTTGCCACTTGGATTCCAAATTCTCTTTGAGATATATATGCCCACTTTTTTTCAACGCTGTGTTTTTTCAGTGCTGCTCATATCGCCGAAATCCACCATAGGTAGGTTACTAAACTCCGTTGTTGGTTTGTTGTTTGCCTTTTTTTGTGTTATTTCCCCTTTTTTATTACCTATGTGATGTTATCTATTCATGTATGCTTTAGGATTGGTTGTTCGTTGTAGGCTTTCGTCTATTAGTTAGTTTTGTGTTTGGTGGCCTAGGTTGTCAAAAGTTTCAAATTCCAGTCGTTTTAAGTTATTTGGGTATTAGAGCTTTTAGTGATTCTTAATTGCCTAGAAGCGGTTGTCACTACGAGGGAATAATAGAAATAAGGGAACAATGGTGAACCACCTAGGGATGATCAGCTCAGTGCCGATAACCATCATTTGCATTGCGTCTTTTTGCACCGAACAATGATTCTGACCTTCTACCAAAAAGGTAGCTTAAAATAGTTTTCTTCTTATGGTTTCTTCGTTTTTGGTTTCCGAGAACCTTCAATGCAATCTAAAGCTTTTGTGTCTTTTCTTTTGGTTTTTATCAGGAGAATCTTTTTGTTTTGTGGACCGCCAGTAGTGACAATGGAGTTGCCATACATGTCTGTTGAAAGGCGCGGATTAACGGCCTCGGGTGCCATAAACTCTTATCATGGTAGAGTTGTAACAATTAGAGATGGAACCACTGTGCCGATATCCATGGTTTTTGGTCGACTTAAGGATATGCTCAAGCGCAATAGTTGCTCCAATTTCGCTCCTCGTACAGGTATATATGTTTGCTTATTGTTGGTTTACGTTTCTAAGCGTTGTTAGCTTTAAATAGGCTTACTATCGTATCGCCTTTTTTTCATGAATGTACTTTTTTTCATGAATGTACCGACCGTAATTTAACGTCTGTGTGTTGACTGTTTTGGTTTTCATTAGGAGAGTCACCCATTTGTGGACCACCACCAGTGACAACTCGTTTGCCATATATGTTGTTTGAAAGACTCGATTGAGTTGTGAAAGGGCCGATAGAACCGCTGTGCCGATTTCTATAGTTTTTGGTAGATTTTAAAGATATGCCCGTCAGCACGGGCCGAAGCAGATTTCACGGTCTTATACAGGTATAGTTGCTTATTTTCCTTTGAGAGTTCAGATGTAGGCGTTGTCTGTCCAACCCAATTTTCCATTAATTATATGATTCCGTTGCTGCAGTAGCTTTCTTACCTGAGTGTGTGTCAGCTGCTATGAAGGTACATCCGCATAGCCTCATATTTCAAGCCATTAACATATAAACCCCTTCACATTAGCTTCCAATTTTGTTTGTCGCACCCGGTTAAGATTAGGTATAAGTAATGGCAACCATTTTTACGGACTATATCAAATGTCAAACTTTATTTTGCGTTAAGGGAATGGTGGCTGATCATGTGTGGAAAATCTGTAGCCATTTAGTGAGGTAGTCATTGTAGCTGCTGCAATTTTAAATAGTCCAACATTGACCACAAACAACTCTAAATCTGTTAGAAAAGTAACATGCGTTGTGGTTATAACCTGTGTATAATTTTACTTTTAGAGCATAAAAGTAGTGACTCCTAAAAGAAAAGTAATATGTGCGCTGCTCAGAACCTGTGTATAAGCTATATATTAGCTGTGTCTAAGCTGTGTACATGAGTCGTCAATAAGATGTGTTCATACGTGTATAAACTGATCCAAAAACGTAAGGTTGAGAAATGCTTTTGTGGCCACCAACTCATGGTGCTAATCACACACTCCATAATCCACAGATACCTCAGCCTCTAAGGTATTAAGGTATACTTGATGCTCTTCTAATATGCGCTAGCTAGACGAAATATGATTTTGAATTTCTTTTATGACAACTGGTATAGTATTGACTCAACTTTTGTGAAACTAATTATTTCAACTGAATCATGTGTAATTTATCTTTGATGAACATGATTTTTGTTGATGAATATAATTAAAAATACGGTTTTTGAATTCATTTTTTACACTTTACCACTTAATGAGCATGATGTGGAATCCGATAAACCGCAGGGTTAATTATGGAGTAAAAAGGTTGAAGAAAAAACTGAATCACAAGGTGGTTGGGTGAAATACGAGAATAAACCTGAAAACAGGGCTGAAGGGTCGAGTGAACAAACTACTGATAAAGGGAGTAATTAGGGATGGAACAGGAAGGAGGAACGAAATCGGGACCATGGCGGGTGAAAGAAGAAAGAGGGACGAGTTCCTAAAAGTGATCACTCTGCGAGGCCAGTTGAAGGACCAAATTATTGTCCTAGACCAGGAGGACCTTTTACCAAACCAAAACAAAGGCCTGGAATCTTCGCAACGGATCATCAAGAGATTCTTAACGAAATTAATCCCATCATCCAGTCTATGGGCAGGCTTATGCATCAAAGCGGGTAATTTCTATAATTTGTTATTCTTATTTTACCGTTTAGCCTTCTGTTAGACGCGAATCCCAACCATGTTCGTTTGGTTAACCAAAGTGTCACTAACGACAATAAGTGTGAATGATGGCAGATGAGTGACGATGTTCCTTTTGGTATTGGCGGGCCAATGTGGCAAGGATTCTAGTGGTTTCAAGAAAGGGGGTACATATAACAACCCGCAATTTTCATCAATGTAATTATCCATCTATTAAATTAGATGCAATGTATTATCCATCTATTATATATACACCACCTTTATACAGGGAAATTTTTTGTTTTATCTCATTTTGCAACGTAACTTGCATCTTTAAAGTAAACGAGCTCACGCAACCTCTATCAATGCTATCTATATTTATGTTTACCTCATGTAAACATCCTAATATGTCAAGTCAATATCTTAATATCATTTTACCAAGTACATTATCCATTTAATGCACTTTTCAAAGCGTTATCTCAAAACAGGCATTAAAGTTATCGTTACATCAAACCCTAATTAATGTAATGTTACATATAAATGAATGTGAAAGCTTCAAGGAATTTGTACAAGTGTTACAATGCATAACATTTGAATAAACTTTCCCTACAAAAACAATGTACAACTCTTTTACTTCAATGTACAAGCCAATAAAGCATATATCAAACTAGCTCAATTTCCCTCCAAAATCTTATAGGATTGCGTACCACATATAAACACCTCGTGTTTTAGGTCTTTGTACGACAATCATGTAATGTACATTTATTTTTAGGGATTTTACGTGTTTGCTCTGATATGTAATCGTTAAGGCTAAATCGGTAAAACTTAAATTGTTCATTCAATGTAAAACTGGGCATTAAACGATTAAATGTTTACATCAAGCAAGTGTTTAAATGATTATTATTGAGGATAATTATCAAATTTGTTCATCTTATTGTTTGGTTACGTAAATGCTTTCGTTTCGCAAAAAATGCGTTTGCGGCATCCGGAAGCACCAAAAACCTTCTACGCTTAAGCAAATACCCACGAATTTTATACCCAATACACAAAATAATCAAAATCATCATCATATAAATGGTGTATGTGGCCGGATTTCATGTGAGAGGACATGTAATATCTTGTTTGCATGGACTACTCTCCTAAAATTATCTAGGTATTATGAATATCAAGGGAACAAAAGCTTACCACCTTTGCTTATCACTTTGACTACTTGCCCTAGGAACTTCCTTGAGGCCTCTGGATAAGTATTGCTTGTAATTATAATGCATAAGCTAGCAAGTAAACACATCTTCCATTTTCCAAAGTGTAAACAAGGTAAATCTCTCCTTTCTATCTTACAATAAGCCACGGCTTCAAAAACCTTATCATACACAATCCTAGTTTGAGTTTCTTTCATTATACAAAGGCATACACAATCTTATTTAAGAGTTTATTCTATGTAAGGATCCAAGACTTGGTTAAGCATTTGCAAGCAAGGAAGCAAGAAAAGGAAATTAGGGTTTTATAAGGAAATTAGGGTTTTCACCTTATATTTTCAAGCAAAGGTTGTTAATCAAAAGGGTGTGATTGTTATTCTTTTCTCTACTATCCCACCACAAAGGTTATTTAAAAGCTTAATATTTCATAACTATTATTTTATGTGTTCATTATGCTTAATTTAGTGAATCACAATTTTGGATACTTTGAATATGCGAAAGGGATTTTTCATAGGATAAGGATTTGTGAACTTTTTTACATGTTTTATGGATGGTACTCTCATGTTAAAAGGAATGGTATAAGTGTTTTAACATGTGGTAAAGTATTAACATATATAAGTAACAAATTAGGGTTTTTATGTTTACCTAATAAGTTTCAAGTGGAAAATGATGTAAATAACATGTTATCTTGTTATCTTGGGCTTTTTGGCAACACATGATCTATGGACTTTAATATGATGTAAGACATAAGATATGAATGTGGTAAAGTAGTTGTAATAGGTGTTGAAGCTTATGTACAAAAATCAAGCTTAAAAACATGCGTAATCACAAAAACTTCAAACTTGTCTGTTTTGGTGCGAATTTGGAAGCAGCCATTTTATGTTTGATAAAGATAGTACACCTCATGAGGATTCCAAAATGTTAAGAAACTCGAAAAACGGATTAATAACGAAGAAGTACACTAGTTACGTGGTTTACGACACTAAATACTTTATAAACAAATTTTATTAATAAAATACTATTCACGGCAGTAACTTATACTTTTAAACATCAATAATATGATATAAACTTTCAATTACGAGAACGTTTTCGTACAGAATCGCTAAAACGGAGCTATTAACGAATAAGATACGACTAAAAATGGGTTTTGTTAATTAAAAGTATAAAAAGTTGTTTAGTTGTCTATGATCAGTAAAAACACTATTCATCATAGAATCTCAAAAACCTAAAAATATGATTTTATGATCACTCGTCTTAATACGAAAGCGTGGGCGTAAGAAACGCGAGAAACGGGCTTAAAACGACAAAGTTATGTCATTTTTACTAACGGCGTAATTATAAACGTTTTTACTTTATAATGACGATTTCACTTAAACAAATAGATGGTGATATAGCTATATAGAATATTACGTGGTTATCAAAGTGCTATAATACTAGGGAGTTTCATAATGAGGCCTCTTCGGATGGCGTATTGACGAGTTGTTGGATTTACGATTTAAAGTGTCCTAACTCCTCGTACGTCATGTCATGACCTCTTCAATTATGATAGCCCAAACGATAGTACGATGATAACTATATAGGATTATATACAGTTGTTGTTAGACAACGTGCTTGAATACTGATTCGACCTATATTAACTAGGTTGCATTCGAGCGTTAGCGTGACGCGTTTTTACTTGGGATATTTTGTTATCAGTTTACTCACTCAAGGTGAGTTCATAGCCCCATGTTTTACAATTATTAAATTACAAGTTTTTGGGGTGAGAAACATATGCATGTTTTACAAATTGGACGCAAGTGTACATTTTATCATGATTACGTTTTGCCTAAGTAGCGATAACCCACTATGCCCATGAATCATGAACTGTCAATTACTGGAATGTGAGCGCGAATGATTATAGATAGATCTATTTGGGATTGACCTCCCCGTTCGGGTGACTAGCTATCACTGGAAACGAACGTATATCATGTCGGATACTGGATGTTACGGGTTGAACATCATCACGGGCAATGTAGGCAATATTTATATATTGTATTCAATTATGTCGAGCTTCGGTGTCATGAGCTTAGGTAAACGTAATTACATTTTGTGATGTCTGCATCTGTTGCATTATCACTGGGAAAGTCTTGCGGTCCTGCATATACATTTACATAAACCTATGAAATTCACCAACTTTATGTTGACGTTTTTAAATGCAATGTTTTTCAGGTCATTAAGCACGAGGTGCGAAGGATACATTGGTGATTATATTATGAAGTCATGCATTAAAGATTTAGTCGCATTACATTTTGTGTATCTGTTATGGGCTGGAAATCTTTGTAATAATAACAAGTAAACAAGTAAAGCTTCGGGCTTTTGTAACACATACTTTATTAAATCCAATGTATCAGTTTTAAACGACTTTTTGGTCGTTCTTATATTATCTTGTGTTGTTGATCTGAGAAGTAACACGCCCCGGACCCTTATTCCGCTGCGACCCAATTTGGGGGTGTTACAGATTGGTATCAAGAGCCAAGGTTATAGAGAACCAGGTCAAAATGTTTTTGCTGGACTATAACCGTTTTCAAACATTGCATACATACAAAAGGGTTTTTACGGGGTATTCATATACAAATTGTTGCATTAGTCGGTTAGGCTATATACATGCATAATTGATATACGTGTTTATAATATATTACGTATATAAGGATAATAGTCTTATATTAATATACTTATATAAGTCACTTTTGATTTTTCAGTTTCGAGCATGTCGGATTCGGAAGATTCTACAGTTACGTATACTGAGATATCCAGCCCATATGAGGACCTATCTGACATAGGATCACCAGGAGCCGAAGGACCTATTTTTCAGGATCCACCGTCTCCAGATTACGTGCCTGGCCCTGAGGAGCCAGAGCAGGCACCACCTTCACCTATTTACATACCATTTGTTCCGGAGCCTGTTTACCCGGAGTTCTTACCAGAGGACGATGTCCTACCGGCTGAGGAGCAGCCATTGCCTGTTGCTGCCTCACCTACTACTGAGTCACCGGGATACATTCCTGAGTCCGATCCTGAGGAGGATCCGGAGGAGGATGACGAGGAGGATCCTGAGGAGGATCCAGCCGACTATCCTGCTGACAGAGGAGACGACAGGGATGATGAGGAGCCATCTGACGATGACGATGATGATGATGATGATGCAGAGGAGGAGGAGCACTTAGCTCCTGCCGACCCTGCAGCTGTTGCTTATTCAGCTGACCAGGACCCATACCTTGCTTATCGCGTCACGGCTAGGATGTCCATCCGACCCCAGGCGCCGGCACCGTTCCTCTCCGAGGAAGTTGCTGAGAGATTGTTAGCCTTACCTACTCCACCACCATCACCTCTCTCTCCATACTCATCACCACTTCCTCAGATACCCTCTCCGCCATTACCTATACCATCACCACCACCCAATAGCCCTACATATGTTGAGGGATCTCTGGGATCCCGAGCTGCTGGGATTAGACAGAGAGATGCACTACCATCTCCTGTTCATGAGACTGAGATGCCTGAGATTTGTTTACCGCTTCGTAAGAGGCCGTGTCGTACTACTCCTGGTCCTGGATACGAGGTCGGGGAGAGTTCGGCAGCTGGTACTGCTAGGCAGGTTGGACCTGCCACAGCTAGGGCAGACCTTTATGGATTTGCTGATATGTTAGATGCCGCTCCAGGACGCCAGACGTCTAGAGAGTTAGGCTATGGTATTACGGATACATGGGATGACCTTGTAGGAGCCATCCAGGAGATTGCACCGACCACCCTAGAGGGGGTCAATCAGAGAGTTACTGAGTTGGCTACTACTGTTGACCAGGAGGATGAGATCATATATTCTCAGCTGGATGATGCACGACATGACCGAGCTCTACTTAGAGCCCGAGTCAACATGTTGTACAGGGATAGGCCATTCCATAGACGCACTGCCCTTCTGATGGAGGAGGAGGCCAGAGTATCTCGTGCCGCTTGGGCACAGTCGATGGATGCTTGCGATCAGGTACGTTCCGAGGGCATATCACTTCGGACTACGGTCATGGCTCAGCAGTCCGAGATCACTGAGTTGCAGGCAGCAGACCGTAGGAGACAGTCGGTGATTTCAGATCTGCTGAAAGCAGACTATCGGAGACAGAGACAGTTAGTGGAGGCACTAAAGATAGTGAAGAGCCTCAAGACTCAGATGATCGAGCTTCAGAGACAGCAGGGACCTGCTAAGGATCCTGCAGAGCCAGAGCTACCAGAGGAGGCCAGTAGCAGTTCTTAGACTGGGTTATGACTGTAGCTACTGTACAGTCTGTTAAGTATTATGGGTTATTCCCAGCTAGCAGACTGTATAGATCTTTTGTTTTGTCTAGCTACTCTGTTTAGATCTTTTTGTTCATGTATCGGCTACTTTGTACAGCCTACTAAGTATTACGAGTATATCTCGGCTAGTATGGCTTTAGGTTATTTTGTCTTGTAACCTAAGTGTTGTGATCGTTTGTATTTAAACCAATCATGTATTATTTTCCCAAGTTATATATGGAAAGGATGGATTATGTTTTATATGAAATCGAATTTATTGTGAATGAATGTCGATTTGTTAATTTCAATACTGTTGTGTATTTCACCATGTGCTGTGATCTCGTTTTATTTATTATGTATACATCGGGTTATGGTTAAGATTTTTGAAATCTAACGGGTATTATGTTTCCTTGTGATTAGAAAATGGCACCAATAAGGAGAACCACGAGGTCAACGCCAGTCACCACAACTCCCCCACCAGTCGCAGACCCTACTACCACCACTTCGGTCACCAGTGCCCAACTTCAGGCCATGATCGACCAGGGTGTCACTGCTGTATTGGCAGCACGTGATACGACCCGAAATGGCGATGATAGCCATACCTCGGGAACAGGTGTGAGAAGGAATGAACGCGCTATTCGGGAGTGCACTTATCAAGACTTCATGAAATGTCAACCCTTATTCTTCAGGGGCACAGAAGGAGTGGTCGACTTGACCCAATGGTTTGAGAGGATGGAAACCGTGTTTCGCATAAGTAACTGCACCGTGGAGAATCAAGTGAAGTTTGCCACTTGTACTCTTATGGGAATTGCTCTAACATGGTGGAACTCACATGTTAGGATAGTGACTAATGATGTTGCATATGCAATGACGTGGACTGACTTGAAGAAGAAGATGACAACTAAATATTGTCCGAGAAATGAAATCAAGAAGATTGAGGCAGAAATGTGGAACCTAAAAGTAAAAGGCACCGATGTGGTAGCTTACAACCAACGTTTCCAGGAACTGGCATTGTTGTGTGACAGGATATTCCCTGAAGAGACTGACAAAATTGAAAGGTATGTCGGTGGGATGCCCAACCTGATTTACTCAAGTGTTGTACAATAATACAATATGTAAAATAAATATTAATAAGGTGAAATTAATGATACAATATGTAAAATAAATATTAATAAGGTGAAATTAATGATTAGGTAATGGCCGGGTACCGTTGTGCGTTGTAGAGATTATTGGTGCGTTGCAAAGATTATTTAGTTTATTGTGTAGAGGTTATTTGGTTCGTTGTGTAGAGATTGTTTGTGCGTTGTGTGGAGATTATCTGTGTGGTTACCATCATCTGTCGAGGTAAGTTTTCGTAGCCCCACCTTTTAAATCTTTTCCGTTGGGGGAAAATGATATTCAAATGTGTTTTGAACTGTTTTCTGAACTATGCGAAACGTGGTTTTGTTTTTGGGACAATTTATGTGCTTATGACTGCTATGTGAATGATATGTGTTGGTACGATATGCTGTGTGGAAAAATCTATGTGGAACTTCGCCCTATATATAGCTCCAGCTGGTAGGCTTTAGGTGCGGTAAGACATTCGGGGTTGCGACCCTAAGAGCGGTGGTACACGCTGGTGATAAGACTAGCGGGGATGCTAGGTCTTGGTACATGATTGATGTGTCGTTGTGTGGTGTATATTTTTATGATTCAAGTTTTAAATTTATATTTTGCCGACTTAACCAAAAACAACACTTTAATGGGCAGTGTACCCGGTCAGTGGTAGATTCGTAGTAAGTAGGGTGTCGAACACTTGAAGCGAGGTTAAACTCTCAATTTATTAATATTTTGGTTTACTAATCTAAGTTAATTCTAATCTAAGTGAAACCTATGCTAATCCTATGTTAGTTCTAATCCTAATTCTAACTGGTAAAAGGGGGTTTCAGCCTGAGAGACTGGCACGGGTTTGGTGGTGACTACGATCAATTTAAGACACTTTATACTACGCAAGCAAATTAACAGAAGATAAAAGAGCGGTTAAGCCTTATAATAGAAAACTGTATTAGCCATCATTAATCTGATTAGAAGTTGGTTTGTTTATTCAGTGCAATGATTACTTATCTCGAGGTGGCATATCATCCTTAGACTTAGGCGGGACTTCATCCTAAGACCTAGACACATTAATTCTGTCACAATTAAAGTATCCGCATAAAGCATCCTTTATTTGCTGATTATAATATATCTCAAGGATTAAAGCAATGGTGATCTTGTTAAACCCTAGCTCATAAAGACTTTACTCACTTACTGCTTACCGGTAATTTATACATTGGTAGTCCACTTGTCCAACTATCCAATGGACTCAGAACGTTAATTGTTGAATTATCTTGGTTAACGTGCTAGTCAACTTGTTCACTAAACCAAAGGCAATATCCAATATCTAGTTAAGCCAGAAGCGTATCCTAGCACGGGTTTAGCAGGACAATACTTGTGATCCTATTATTCTAGATGTATAAATTACTATATGAAGAGCTATCCCGGTATCTAGATTACTTGGTCTGTATCACTAGATCCAATTGAATGATAGGTCGCATATTAAAGCACATAAACAGGTATAAACTG